>JAVKLA010000057.1:2694112-2713757 GCA_034782735.1 Sagittarius serpentarius | reverse complement strand
GCGGCCGAGGTGCGCGCCCTCCCCCCCCTCCCCGAGGTCCCCCCCCCCCCCAACCCGGAGCGGAGCGCAGGCCGCGCAGGTTACGCGGTGCCGCGGCGGGGGGGAGGCCGCGCCGCCTCGCCTCCCCTCCCCTCCCCGCCGCCCACCGCGGGCACGGAGCTGCCCTGCCCGGCCCCCGGCCCCTGGCATGGGAGGCGGGACCCGGCGGCCGCCCCCGCCCCTGGGAGGGCGGCAGGAGCGTTGCGCTTGGGAGCCGTTCGGGTCCGGGGCCTCAGCCGCGAGGCTGCTCGGCCTGAGGAGAGCCCACCCCGCGGCTGAGGCGCCGCGTTCCCCGGCGGCGGGGGTGGGCGGGAGGAGCCGATGGAGAGGCGAGAGGACGGGCGGGACTGGGCGTACAGGTAGGGCTGCTGGCGGCGGTGCTTCGGTTCGCCGCGGCCGTGTGGCGGGCCGGCCGGCCGGCTCTGAGGCGGGTCCCCGGGCAGCGGCCCCCGGAGGGTCCGGCGTGCCCGCCCCCCTGCCGGGACCGGCGGCGGCCGCTTGCCCGCTCCCACACCCGGGCTCTGCCGGGGCGGCGGGGTGGGGGTGTCACGTTTAAAAATACCGCTTTTACAACTTTCTTGTGAATCTGCGGCGCTCTGACTGAGGGAGGGAGCGAGGCGGGAGCAGGAGCGGTGACTCCCAGTGCCTTGCGCGGCGTTTGGGGTTTTTTGGTTTTGTTTTTTTTTTTTTCCGGTAGTCCCTTAAAATAGCCTTTTTTCCCTGCTGGTGTCTTCCCGGGAAACACGAAGGGCTGGGGCAGAGGGGAGCCGTGGTGGAGGCTGAATTTGGAGCCGGTTAATGCGGGGAGAGCAAAAAATTCCTCCCAGAGCGGTTGGGGGGGGGCGGGGGGCGGCCGCAGGTGCCGGCCGGCGGGACGTGGCCGAGGGGACTGCGGGGGCGGGGGGAGGCCCCGGCACGAACCGGCGAGCGATGCGGCTCTTAACGTGAGGGCACCGAGGAGTAATGGTAACCTTCGGTGCCCGGAGGCAGGTTAGGGAAGGTAACTTCCTTAAAACCGTACTTCCTGGCTCGTTACTTTCCCCTTTCTACCTCAGGAATGGAGTTGAGCATGAAATTAATCTGTACTTGCTGCCTGGGCAGTCGCGGGCATCAATAGAGATGCGTGTTCATGGAGGCGTTTGGATTTTTTGAGCCTTTTCACGTTGTGGGCCTTCAGAGAAACCTGTGTTGGGGGCTTTGATGGTTTTTTGTGTCAGACTTGAGGAGTACATGAATACAAAGGTGACTCTTCTGACTGCTGATTAGGTAATCCCAGTCTGAGGTCTGAATATGAAAATGTTCCTCTTCTGATTCATGCTTTACTACCCGTGACAACCCTGTGAGCGGGAGTTTACCTAAGGCTGTGCCGGTGCCTCTCCACGGGCAAATTCCATCTCCATGAATGAAATGGGCAGTGTTTTTGGAAGTTAAGCCTTGATGGCGGTTTTGCAAACTTTTCTGCGTAGACAGACCCCTCTGCCTGCTTAACTTCTACGAAGCCTAGGAGTGTTCTGTACTCAGGTGATAACTGGCAGGTATAAAGCGTCCTGGGAAGTTGCCGTAAATCTAGTTTAGCAAGGCGACTTGATATATAAAGGTAAAACAGAACCAGACTTGCAGTTCTCAAACTCCATCAGCGTTGTGCTGTAACACTGAGAAATTGTTAAAGATAATAAAATAAGCATTTTGGATACTACATAGGAAGAAGGTAGATTGACATAAGGGCTTGTGGTTTTTTTCCAAGCTGTATACTTTCATGAAGATAACTTCAGAAATTACCCCTTTTAAAAATAATCTTTGGAACTTGTTACATTTATACTTTTTGTTCTTTTTCTGTGCAGATCTGTGTGGAAAGTGAGTTCAGGCCGTATTTGAGCGATTGTGCTATGCCTTCCTACTTTTCAACTGTTTGTCTGTATTGTAGAGAAAAATACCTCTTCACACTTCTGTGTGGTCATAATTTGGGTCAATTTTGCACACTACAGATCCTTTGCTCTAAAAACTCCTTACTTCTGAAAGTAGTGAAATCTGTAAAACCGAACGGAACAGTGCATGTTTAAAGTCATTTACTTAAAACAGCTTTGATATGCTAAATGGAGTGTAACAGTTTGTGTAAAGTAGTTTTTTTGGGGGGAGGAGGGAGTTTTGAGCTGCTTTTAGAAATAGCAACTGGAAGTAATTTAAAGCATACTTGCATATATATTTTTTTTCCCAGCAGTAGGTATGTAGAAACATTTGTACAAGAATTCTTTTTTTATTTTGTAGGGTTGATCCATATGGGTTTGAAAGGCCGGAAGACTTTGATTATGCATCATATGAAGCGTTCTTTTCCAGATATCTAGTGGTGCTCACTAGAAGAGCAATAAAATGGTCCAGGCTCCTAAAGGGGAATAACAGTATACAGAAGAGTTTAAAAGGTGAGCTGTATGCCTATTTATAGGTAAAAGTGCATTATGTTGGAACCAATATAAATCGTATTAAATGGGTTTGCATTTTTGAATGTTAAATACTATTTTTGTCTTCAAATGGAAAACAGTAGTATAAACAGTAATAATACATAAGCAAGTATGCTGCTGTTAGGGGGATCACTGATTTGATTTAAAGCTTACAAAGGAGTAACCCTTCTTTGGCATACGCTATCATCTTGTTACATCTGTAATACAGAGATTATGCCCACTGGCACTTCAAGATGCCGTTTTACAGCTGTTTGTTGTATTGTAGTCTGCTCTGTGCTCTCTTTAAAAAGATAGGAGATTATGTAGAAGGCACTGTCTTGGCCCCCAGGGCTCTCAGTCGCTGACTCTTTTTGTCAGTTTTTTTAGATTGCTGAGATTTTTCTAGCTCTCCTTATCCTCCCTTTGGAAATTGACGTTCACCTCACAGCTAAAGAGGTGTGTACAAAGAACTGATGCTAAGTGCCTTACGAAGTGAATAAAGTAAAATCAATGCAGGAGCTAATGCAACAGTGGATAAAATGCTGATGGAACTGTTAGTGGCCGCTTCAAAAAGCCAGAAAACCTCTAGTAATGTTTTGTCTTGCAAGAGAGATGGGGAGAGATAAATGGAGGGAGCCAGAAGGTGGCAGGGAGTCCTATGAAACTAAAGGGTGGGTGTTTTTTCCTCCCACTCTTGCTCTGGGTTATTTTTTTCATCTACGCATCTACATTTTCCTCTTTGCTCTTAATGATGCTGCTTGCTTTCTCTTGGGAGTCTTTTAGAGTTGGGCAGACTTCTCTATGAGTATGTTAAAGTGAGTAAAACTAAGCAAAAGTTAATCAGGCACTGATGGTAACACAGCTGAATATTTAGAGCTGTGCTTCAGGTGCAGACGTTGACTGCTAATTCTGGTGGTTTTGTTGTTTTGGGATTGTTTGTTTGTTTTTTTTCTTGGCACCAAGAATGAGATGGTAACTAGTGAGACATTTTAAGTATAACAGTGTATTTAGTGTACAGATGTCCATTTTAAGGCTGGGGAATCCCAGAAAATGTAGGTTTGAGCTATAGCTGCTAGATCATATGCTGCTAAGCAGAAAGTAGCTACTTCTACTCTCTTCTTTGTCTTCCAGATGTGAAGAAGCTTTAGTTTAGAGTGTTGAGTTTGAATATAGCAATAACTGTGCCGTATTTTGAATTAGTGAGGATTCTGAGATTCTGCAGAAGTTAGTCTTCTAGTTGTTGTGGAAAAATAATCTCAAGTTTCGATTCATCTCCTTCTCTTAAAATGTGTGAACTGTGACAGTGGCAGCTTCTAGCAATTTCTGTGAGTTTGTTACATTTCTTTTCCATTGTGTTGCCTATTCCAGCATTGTGGACACTGAACGCCGCTGTGATACAGACAGTGTGGATGCCTTTGGTCTTATTTTGGAGCCAAAACTTTGAGCAAATCTCTCACTTGTCCACCAGGCTTCAGTACCGATGGTCATGCTGCCCCGCTGGCCACGTAATGGTAGTAACCGTTAACTAATCGTCTCCATCAGGCTACTGTTTGTGCAAAATGGGATACTGAGTGGACACAGGCAATGGCTCTTGACTGTAGCAAGCCCTTTGCATCATCTTTGATGTTACTAACTTTTGCTAAAGATACTTGGATTTGTGGACTATGCATTCTCATGTATATATGTAATACGTAGCTCTAAGGAGAGAGACTGGAATAAATAATGTTGAGGAAATGCAGTCCGAGTGTAAATTCAAAGTTGTTAACAATAAGCCTCTGGCTTTATCCTCAGCTGATAGCTCAGAAGAGGAGAGCGGTAGGTTAACCTGTACAATTACTGATTTTTAAATACTTCCTTTCTTATATCAGTATTAAGATTGAAGTCCGTGGCATATGCGTTTAGAATTGCGTAAGCAGTTGTTTAGGTGTGTGCTTGACCCTGCAAGATGATCCTGCCGTGATTTCCTTGCAGGCAGGCAGGCAGAGAGCAGAAGGTCTGCCTTGTCATGCACTGCCTTTCCCTTCTCCAGGACCTCACTTCGTTGCTCTGAAGCTTTGCTCAGGATCTTCTGGTTCTGATTAACTTCCCCTTTGCTGCAGGTTGGCCATAAGCTAGAACTGAGAAGAATATTTGATGCGCTGCTTCCCCCCGCCCCAAACGCAATAGCTGTATCTGTGAACCCTTACCCTTATTTTGAGTTCTACTGGGGCCTTTTCAAAACGCATCCCGCTGTGAGTAGGCGCGAGAGAGGCATTGTACGTGTGGTATCTTGGTAGCTCCACGCCCGTTTGTCTTTACACATAGACAAGCTCATAATTCCTGTCTGGGTGAACAGGAAGAACTGATGACTTGTGTTAATTTTCCAGTCTGGAAATGTGGCGTGTTCACATGCTACTGTGTTTGCCTGTAATCAAGGCTGGTGTGTATGTATATAATTCTGTTCTACTGTAAAGAAAAATAATTAGACTGCATTTTAACAACGGTAATTAAGCAGTGTATCCTGTTGTTCTGGATTACAGCCTTCCGGCAGGGCAGGTCATGGGAATTTTGACTGACAGTTCCTTTTGCTCGTTCTCCAGTCTCTTCCTTTTTGTTATTTTCTGGTATTTTGTTTCCCCCTCTACCCTTGTTATCTTCACTGTTTCCTCTGCACATGTGAATTTTCAGTCATTGTGCGGTCACTTGCCTCTTCTCTCTCTCTGCCACTACTGAGATCCTCTTAATTTTTGCTTTTCTCCATTCAGTTGCTACCTTTATGGGACCAAAAGACAGCTTTCTGCTCTGGCTTGTTTACAGGTGGGCAACAAACTGACATAATTGCCCCAAATAGCTTAATTCTGACCAAGAGCATGCTACATAAAAGAATTTTGCTGTAAGTGGATTTGTCAAAGCTGACCAGTAGCAGAAGGTGCTTTCTAGTCTTTGAGGCTGATAAAATACGGTGAAAGGTAAAAGTAATGGTACTAAACAGTGGTTATAAGAGGAGCACTTCTGTTCCAGCCCAGAGGTTGGAAGAAGGAAAGAGCATCTTAGAAAGTCAGTTTCATGTTTGACTGTAGCTTGAACATTTATGGCACAGGTCTGCTTTGTTTCTTCTGTGATGTATTCATAAAACAAAACTTTCAGTTCCTTGTTGTATGCGGTTTTCAGCTCTTTTGTAGAATTTTTTCTCTAGGGTCCAAGTTAGTTTCCTCAGCATTCAACAGTAATTGTTAGTAACTGAAAAAGTATCTGAAAAAGTGCAGATGCTTCTCAAAATCACACTATTCTAATATTTTAGATGAGATAATTTTAGTTTTTAAATGGAGTATAAACTTTGCTTCACTCTACAGCATAGACTATGTTAATGGGGGGGGAAAAGGTAAATACAGCTTCATCTAGAAGCAAAAACCTCCAAAATTCTCATGTTCTACCATTAAACAAGGACAGGCAGGTTTAAAGTTATTTACTTACTTTTAAATCTTTGCACTACTTAAAGTAACAAGTATTGGAAAATGTTATTTTCTGCATATTTTTCTTTTGAAGTTACTTGGGATATTTATCAGCACTTGTAGACCACTACCCTATAATGCAGGGCAGTAACAGGAAAACATACTAACTGTAACAAGAAAAACATATTAATAAAATGTGACTCTAAACCTGCAGAAACTGGCACTGGGTGTCAGAGGTAATGCAGTTATTAAGACTGCTTTTGTTTGCTTAAAAATTGATGTTTCATATTTTGTTAATGAACATAGGCAAAAATTTCACATAAAGATTTTTCTTTACAACACGTTTTAAAGCTTAGACTGCGTTTTGTACACTGTGGTTGTCCTGTGAGTGATTCTGCGTGGGGATACTCAGGGTTTGGTGGTATTCAGCAGTGCTACTTTAGAGATCAAGCCCTTGGTTTAGAATTGGGAGTCGGATGTGTGACTGGAGACACATGCACAATCCAGCTTCATCTGGGAAAGCTTCTTACGTGTTACAGGGGGAGGATATTCTGTGGTGTGGGCTGTTGTTGCGGGCTTTTTACTTCCTGTGGAAGAGGGCCTATAGAAAACAGAATAAATACATATTTGTATAAAACAATACAATTTTATGTATAGAATATGACATATAGTGTAAGTGTGTATATATGAAAGATTAAATTGCAACTGTCCTTATTTTCAAAACTAGTTTGCTGCTTCTGTGTGCCGGTTTGCAGATCCTGGCAGGTATGATGACTGTGTGAGGAAGAAAAGCACCATGTAAAGGGCTTTTCCATCCCTCGGGGAGCTGGGGTAGGTAGTCACTTGGGGTGATACAAGCCTCTGGCTGTCTATCACCATGAGAACGATGACACTGAGGAATAATGAGTGTATGCTGTGCTGCAGGGCTGCTTTCCCCTTGCGCCAGTGTCAAAGGCTTGTCCCTGCTTCTCTTGAATTTAATGGGTATTGTTGGATGTGGATGTTGGCTGTGCTTTCAGAATTGACAGCTTTTCCAGAAAAAAATACCATTGGAATTGTGTGTTAGAATACGATAATCCAGTAATTTAGCCAGTAACTTTGCTTCTAGGGACATTTGCAGCCTCATCTGAACGTCTCGTTGACTTAAATGGGACTGGTTCTTCAGACTCATTCTTGCATTTGCTGTGTCCATCTATAGGATTTCTTGAGCATTAGATCTTGTAAAGATCAAAATCTTGTAAAAAAGATGAAGTGGGGATTATTAAACAACCATGGAAACAATTAAATTATTTCCAGTCTGTCTAAAAGAACGTTGTAGTCAAAGTCACTTTATAGCTAGAATAGCAGAGACTGTAACCCATAGTATAAATCCTCATCAAAAAGCTAAACAAAAACTGTACCCTGAAGGCCAGTTGTTTATTGCAGATGTTAAGGGTAGAAGTGTTTCTTTGAGAGAAAGTACCAGATTTTAGGTGGGTGAAATGCCCATTAGAGATGCACGGATCTCTCTGTTGACACTGGGAAAGCAGCTTTGGCTCCTAAAGGACAGGCAGCTGCAGACAGGTGGAAGGTATTCAGATGGTGGCTGGCTGAGTTGTTGTAAAACCTTGTTACACTCTGTTACGGATCTTTGTGATTGGATAAAACCAGATTAGGTAATGATATTTTGTGTGTGTGGCATAAAAATCCCCACTCTCTTTTGAGCCCTGTAGAATTTAGGGAGGAGAAGTTGGTACTCTAATTGATAGTCTCATTCGTTTGGCAAGAAAGGTCCGATTCCTCTGTCAGTTTCTGCTCCCTGAAAAAGCAGAAGGATCTCAAACATTTGACTGTCTTTTTGGGTCGGAAGGGGTAATGCTGATTTTAAGATTATGTACCAATGAGCAGCACTGGCTACTTATTAATATTTTTCATACCATTCCCAGGAGGAAGCTGCTTTGGCTGTCATTAGCCTGATGCTTCTTCCTGCAATCTTGCATCCTAGTTACTTACACTGAATCAACTGCTTAAAAAAAAAAAAGCCCAGAGCACACCCTGATGATGAATATGATGCAGGAGATAAGAGCTACTTTAGATTTGAAAAGACTTCCCCAGTTTTTCTAGGAAAAATCATCTGCTGCTCACTCGCATCTCCAGTTCTTCCAGAGGCTTGTTTAGACAGTAGCTACAGAGTTCCTATTTCTCAGTTTCTGCTGTGATTTCAGTGGTTAGGTGATAAGCTGAACTCCTAGGGTGATGTTAAAATAGCCATTTATGCTAGAGCACAACCAAGCAAATGGAAAGGGCTGTCCTGTCAGAGGCCATTGGTAACACAGGGAAAGAAGAGGTTAGTGCTCGTCTGAATGAAAAAAGGCAAAGATCAAGGGGAAACTTTACTGTTCATATCTCCATCCGTAAAGGTAGGAAGAAGAGGAGAGGATTTAAAATCCTAATGGGAGTATAGAGGAGGGAGGAAAGCCTGGGTCTGGAGATCTGTGTGTGGGGTCTGAGTGCTAAGAACTCAGGAGTGAGTCTAAAATATACTATGTAGCTGAGAAGGAAATGCTTATCCTAAATGGTAGCATAGAAGAAAAATCATAGTAATGTTTAATCAAGAGTTTTTCTATGACTTCTCAACTTTCTGTTGCTCACTTCCAAAAGAAAAATACAGCTGGATTTTTTTATTTAGTTAAAAAAAAACACCCCAAACCCAACAAAACAAAAAAAGCAACAAACCACCAAACTTCTTGTTTTGCAGTGAAGAGATATATCAGGAAAGGCATCCCCAATGAACACCGTGCATTGATCTGGATGATTGTGAGTGGGGCCCAAACCAACATGGAACAAAACCCTGGATATTACCAGAGGCTGCTTGAAGGAGAGAAGAATGACAAGCTGGTTGAAGCAATCAAAACAGGTTGTTGTTTTGCTAACACTGTTTATCTGTGTTTATCTGTCCTGTGTCCTTAAATGTTAGAGATCAAGTTATGTCATGGAAAACTTAACGTTTCTGTAGTAGTGATTTAAGTGCTGAATTAACATGTAAATTAGATTAGTCATAAACTCTTTAACAGCACAGATCTTTCCAGGTTCATCATGTGGTCAAAAGCTTTAAGGAAGATTAGAAATTATTTGGGAAGGGACAGAGATCAAGCTAGAACACACTATTATGTCGTCTCTGAAGTGATTGAAGAGTTATAACTTTGTACCGTGAGACCTGCCTTTGGGTCTGTTTCTCCTTACTTCTGTCCCAGTACACTGGAAGAGCAGCAGGGATGGCTGAAGATGTGGTACCATGTCCGTATGAGGCAGGTGAAGTATGCTAGGATTTCAGCTTGAGAAAAAAGACCGTTGAGAAAAAGCTGCTGATGGACCTATATGAGTTATAAATGGTGTAGACAGGGTGAATGGGGAGCAATTGTTACTTGTTTCTTGTAACATAAGAACCAAGGACACTGAATGAGGTTTGCCACGCTGCAGGTTTAGAAGAGCATATCGCTGAATTGTGGCATGTGTTACTGGAGGGTGCTGCTGAGGCCAGAAGTGTGAACTAGTTTAAAAAGGAATTTAACAAACTGAGGGATGGGGAAATCCACCTGATGCATGAAATCCTAAGTACTAAATGTAAATGCCTGAAAGAAGGGAAGGATAGGAGGAGAAATACCCCTCCTCTACTTATTCAGTTTCATATGTGCAGTCTGTGAACATTGATCCGTAGCCAATATTGGTGACAGGGTATTAGGGTGACTAGACCTTAGACTGGCCCACTGGGTGTTTAAAAGCGGCGGTAGGGGAAGACAAGCAAGTAGAAGTTTGATGTAACTGATACTTGTCCTGCAACTTTTCAACCTGCTGCAGCAGAGCTTTCGTAGAGAAGCTGATATTGGCTGAATTGCCCAATTAATGAATCAAGAGGTTGGGCTGTGTGCTGGACAAGCACAATGCTGAGGTTGTTTTTTTAGAATGGCAGGTGCAGTTGTCATTTTTTTCCACTTAGAAAAGCCAAGTAGTTAAAGCTGAGCTTTACGGGTTTTTATTCAAGTTGGGTAACCATGTGAACACTTTTTGTTTTATGCTGAGTTTCTCCTCCGCCTCTCCCTGCAACAGCAGCAGCACTGCGGGCTTTTGGGACTCCACGCCTCAGTAAGGCATTTTGGAGCATAAACTTTCATGTTCCTGTGAATATGAAGACTAGCCAGAAATCTTCAGGTTCATATCCTGCTCAGAACTAGAAACAGTAGAGCTCTAACTATGAATACTCCCTCTATGAATAGAGGGAGCTACTAAGATGGCTTTCCAAAGACAGCCTGGAGAAGAATCGAACTGTATTCAGTTGGAGTACAATTGCTGCAAGAGGGAGTTGCAAACAATTTATTTTCCAATCCTAGACAGTGACATGAAGGATCATATTATGACAGTAGGTGGCTTTTCACACAGGTTATACCATGAAATAAAAATATTTGGGGGGGTGGAAATAATGGAAGAAGATAGAGATCTATTTGTGAATTATGGAGGAAATAAAGTTTTGGAAGAGCTACTGCATCAATTGGAAAACTGCAGAAGAGAAGACGAACAAGGAGCAAGTGAGGGAAGGGGTAAAGAAAAATGGGTTGGAGGGTTTTATTGGAGGAAAAAAAAGTAAAAAGAGGACCTCGGAGTCCACAGTGGTAGATTGCCCTTCAGAAAGGAAGAAACAATGTGAATGTATGCAGGATGGAAGGAGCAAAGTACTTAAGGTGAATGGAAACTTTGTGTTTAATAAACTTAATGATCCTGTTGACTGTGCAAAGTTTATAGTGGGCTTTAGCTGAGGACTGTTGCAGTGTGAATTGTTGTCTGACATTCAGTGTGTTTCTGCCTGTGGTGTTTACCAACCACTGTAGTTGTTTTTAACAGTAAACTGAAGTAAAATGTGGAATCTTTCTGCTGTTTGCTTTTCGTGCCTGCAGTTTCCAAATTTTTCAGGCAATTGTGTTGTATTTAGTCCTATGGTCTAGCTGTAAAGTTATAGACCAGAACAATGCTGCAGTTTTAAAACAAGAGAACAGCAACCATGCTTTCTTTTTTTTCGGGGGGAGGAGCAGGAGGACAAGACCAACCAAAGACTTTGTTTCAATGTAAGAGCCAGTGTGTCCTGTTTCTTTTACATGCCCAGAAGCTCCAGACAATTTTCGTGTACGTTTCGAACTTCTTTTTAATATGAGAATGTCTTTAATGGGATATAATCAGGTTAAAAAGTGCAGGTAGGCGGTGTAGAGAAATGGTCTAATCTTTAAAGAAAAAATCTGATTAGTAATAGCAATAAAAGTTTATCAGCTAAATAAATCTAAAGTGTTCTTTCACCATTTTTGTCCTTTAACTTGCTGATTCTTAACTGGTGGGCTTTATTGCTGATTTTGTTTTATATATTTGCTGTTTGAACATACTTTTTTTTTTTTTTTTAAGAGAAATGTAGGGGAGAGCAGGCTTCTTACTCTAAACATAAAAAGTAAGAGCTTAAAGAATGCAGGTCTCTAAATTTTGATGGAAATTTTCATGGCTTAGTTTATGCGCACATTTAGAAGGGCACGCATTCCTACTGAGCTTTGTTGTTCTTGCCCTATTATAGTAAAGTTTAGTAGGATAAATGATGTTGGCAGGATAAAACGTGGCTGTCCTCCTAATTCAAAAGCTACATGCTGGTTACAAAAAGGCTGGAGTGTAAGCTGACGTAGCGTCCTTGCAGTAAGCCCCCGCCTTAGGCCGGGCCATTGAATTTCAGAGTAAGTCAGTCTGTGTCTGCAAGTCCCCTTGCACGCACATGCAGCTAATATCCACATTTCCACTCTCATGTTTCATGTGGAGGAGTTGTAGGGGGTGTGAAGGCCCGCGTCTGATATTTATCAGTCAGTCCCCTGAGCCTGCGCTGCACTGCATGACTGCTGGCGTAAGGATCTGACTGTGTGGATTGGATAGTAGTTGCAGGATCTTAGTTTAGTGTATGATGGGTTCAGAAAAGTAATTCAAACAATAGCCACTGCCACTTCACTGGAGAGAGTGAGTATTTACTATCAAAGCACTAATAAGCTTCTCTGAATGGGGTTAAACTATTAGTGAAGGTTGGGAATTTTCACGCGAGTTTAGGGCATTTAACCATGCAAGAGCAGGGGCACAGTGGTGTCAGCTCTTCTGGCTTTCTGTAAGAGAAGCCATATCAGGTCATGTCCAAAAGGCTACCTCATCTGGTCTTCTGTCTACTAGAACAGCTAAAGGAAGAACTGGAGGAGTAAAGTGTGTAGCAATACTTCCTCAGAATGTTTTTCCTAGTCTCCAGTTATCTGTGGTTGGGGGAGTCCCCGAGCCATATGCCGCATGTTTGTAGTTAATGACACTGGGTGGGGAAAAAATTCACAAAAAAACCTCTGATTGCTCCTTTTTCGTGTCATTTACCTTGCTCATGATTTTGCAGATTTGTGCTGTCTTGCTTATAAGCATCTCTCTTCAAACTAAGGAGCTCTAATCCACCTTGGTTTTTTACTCTGTGTGGTAGCTATTTCATACCTGTCATCTTCCTTGTTGCCATTCTGTTCTGCAGTTTCTCCAATTCTGATACCACCTTTTGAAGATGAAGGGGACTGGAATTTATACGTGTGCTTCTTGGATTTGTACAGTGGCATTATTCTTTTGTAGGAAATCCTAACCCTGTTTACTTTCTTGATTGCTGCAAGCTGTTGAACTGGTACTTGGTGCTCGTGGTAGGTAGTGTCAGGCTCAGTTTCTTTGGTTGATAGCAAACTTGACCGTAGCTTAAAAAAAACAAGCCAGAAAACCCCCAAAGCTGCAAAACAATTTCTAGTTCCAGGTGTTGCAGGGAAAAGCTTGAAGATGAGTTCTAAATATCCAGTTATAACAAATTTAAAATACCCTTTAAGTATATTATTTTTACAAGTTGTAATTCGTGACCTAACCTCATTATTCTGGAGGTTTGCAGTGGAGTTTTTGAATGCTTGTAGTTGGCAGTTGAAGTGAATTTTTGTTCTGTTCTTTACTAGGTTAAAAAAAAAAAAACAAAACAAAAACAAACAAACAAAAAGAGCCCCCAAAAATTGTCTGCCTGGAAGCTATTCGGAGCACAAGCTATTCAAGTTGCAGATGTAGCAGAAGCAAAGAAGTGACCATAAGTGGGGTAGAGGATGTTAGTTATAAAAATACTTGTGTAATTTACTGGGTGCTGTGTCTGGGAGTGGGAAGGACCTGGATATAAAGGTAAGAACAGAAAGGAAGAGACAGCAAGGTGAAGGTTGACTTGCAGGTGCCTGACTTTTGGAAGTACCCTAAATATGAAAAGCACAAGACTGGTACAAAAGCATTAGTTTTCAGGACTGCACATTTAAATCTCTTTGCTCCAGAAATAGCATCAACAGTTGTGATTCCAGGTATCAAAATAGGTGTCTGTTGTATAAACTGAGGCTAATGTGGCTTTCTGCTGCTGTTTGTGTTACTGTATTACTGAATGAGAGGTAGAAATACAGCAGACCTGTGAAAGGGAAGAAACAGGTCAATGATCTTCTCATGGTTGCTTTTCCTAGTTTTGGCTGGGATAGAGTTAATTGTCTTCCTAGCAGCTGGCACAGCGCTGTGTTTTGGGTTTAGGATGAGAAGAATGTTGATAACACCCAGATGTTTTCAGGTGTTGCTAAGTCGTGTTTAGACTCAGTCCGGGACTTTTCAGCTTCTCCTGCCCAGCCAGCAAGAAGGCTGGAGGGGCACAGGAAAGCTGGGAGGGGACACAGCTGGGACAGCTGCCCCAAACTGGCCAAAGGGGTATTCCATACCATGGGACATCATGCCCGGTGTATAAACCGGGGGAGTTGGCCAGGGGAGGAGCGCTGCTCGGGAACTAACTGGGCATTGGTCGGCAAGTGGTGAGCAATTGCCTTGTGCATCGCTTGTTTTGTGTATTCCAATCCTTCTGTTATTATTGTCACTTTACTGTTGTTATTATTATCATTATTAGTTTCTTCCTTTCTGTTCTGTTAAACTGTTCTTATCTCAACCCACAAGGTTTACCTTTTTCCAGTTCTCTTCCCCATCCCACTGGGTGGGGGGGGAAATGAGTGGCTGCATGGGGCTGAGTTGCTGGCTGGGGTTAAACCATGACATTGCTGCACAGAGATAAATCAACAGGAAAGGAAAGCTGCTGGTTTTGTTTCACAGCGGTGTAACACTGCCACCTCACAGCACTGGAAGATCATAAAAAAAAAACCCAAAACTATTGGGATTTAATCTGAATGTACTGCAAAGGCCTTATTCCTGGTCCAGTGCTCCTATACCTAGTTTGGTTATAGCCAGCAGATCTGCACACAGCCACAAGATGGTCATAGTTTTGGGGTTTATCTAGCAGTATGAAGTTCTAATGTTCATTTCCCTGCTTGAAAACAATTCTGATGTTTTTTCCCCCAAACTGGACTAGTTTGAGGCTGTGTTCCTTTGGACGCTAACGTCTATCAAGAACGAAGTAGATTAATGCATAGCAGGTCCGAGGGTGGGCTGCGCAGAGCAGCAGAAGGAGGTGTCTGGATGTCTCCTCTGGGACAGGAGTAGTAAAGTGGGGGTAAATGCTCAAGTCAGATGAACAGCCCTCGCTTGCTCCTGCCATTTGCCTGAAGTCATCTCTGGCAGTCGTCTTGTAGTATGGTAAAACATACCAGTTTACGTGCGCTTGAGGGTTGACTTTCCTCACCTTCCGGTCGGAGAACTGGAGGAAGAGGGAGAGCATGCAAATGGAGCAGAAAGGGGAGGATGGAGAGGAATTGGGGACCCCCCACTCTTGGTGCGCTCAAGATAATAATCTGGCACAAGGAGTCCTGTGAGACCAGGCCCCATATCTTCTATTAAGGGTAAAGACTTCTAGCTCTTCTATCTTCTTTTTGTTCCTGTCCCCTCCCCCCAAACTAAAATACTGTTACTAAATATGAAAAAAAGTTTTAAAACCTTCATAAAATTAGGGAAGGCTTCCCCCAGTCCTTGTGGGAAAACCATGCTCTGCAATCAGAAAGCAAATTGGAGCTGATTCTCTCAACTGCAGGCCTTCCTCAGGTTGTGAAAATAAAGAGGAGTTCCGTTTGAGTAAGTCGCGGCTCTGTATGTGATGGACTTCTCGTGCTCCCCCCCCACGTTGTTCTGCGTAGCTGAGGGGAAGAGCCGTAACTGAAATGTCAGCATTAATCTTTTCTGTAACATCCAGCATATACTACAAATTTTGATATGCAAATATTATGTTGCTATTCCTACCAAGAAGAAACAAAACAAACTTATTTATCCTATAACTGGCTGTTGCTCAAGTCCTTTTAAAAAAACCATCTTTTTCCTTGTGTTTTTCTTTTCAGTCACGTGAGAGGTGAAATGAAGTATTTCCCTGCCTTCCCATTTCTATAAATGATTTCTTCACTTTAAAAGGAAGAGGTAGTGATTAGTGTGATAACTTTTTAATGTTTGTGACTTCCATTACACTACTTATGATTTTGGGGAGCTTTCTTCCTTTGGCTGCTTACAGCTCAACTTTGTGTCAAAGCTGTAACAGACTTCTTCCTTTATGCAGGAAAAGGCTGATAAGAAGTGATAACTCCTTAGGACATAAATATCTGTACAGTAGTTCTGTTACTGAATTGTGGGGTTTTTTAACTTTAACCAAATTTTTTATTATTGTTAAATATAACCAAAACAACTATTCATATTTTATTAATAAATCTTGGGTTTTGAAAATCTTGAAAGTTACTTTTGAATAGGATTTTTCTCCCTAACTTAAACTTCTAAAAATCAGGTGCATGACTCTGGGCTAGTGACCTTGGGTTCCCTCTTTACAGATTGAAGGAGGCCAAAAATTAACTCAGGCTGGTTTTTTCCAACAACTAAAAGGAGTTTTGGGTGACTAGCTCAAACTTGTGTGTCTAATCTTTAGACCTTTGTAATGAGGGATGAGTCCTATTCATGTTTGGTGTGGAAGAAGTGAATGTTTTGAAGTGTCAGTAACTGCATAGTCCTTAACTTGGTTTAGGATTGAGCACGAAGCATGTGGGATGGGCTCTGCTGCTTGGCTATCAAAAATCACTCTCCTCAGTGATCTTGCACCAATGAAGAAACAGCTTTTCTCATGGTCACATCATGGAGACACTTCAAAAAACTTTAAGAAGGTGATTTTAAGTGGAAGTCATCAGCTGCTGGAACAGGACTTTTTTTTTTTTAAGCTGTTTGGGACTGTGTGGTAGAAGTTCTCTGAACAAGTCAATTGAAAGTTCACCTGATTTGTTACGGGAATATGCTTTCCTAGAGGCATAGCTCGTACCATGCTGTTTGGCTAGATTAATTTGGTATATGTTTTTCCTGTCAGTCTAAATGTCTGGTTTGCTTTCATTTTAGCCTTTGCAGTCAGATGTTAAGTGAGTCCAGTCTGCAGGAGAATTTCTCTAGTCCTGCTTGAAATTGACTTCTATACACTAATAGGATTCATCTTTCTAGGAACAGATTATCCTTGAACGCAGATGGCCTTTTAGCCAAAATGGAGGTAAAGCTGTTTCTTAAAATTCATCCACCAAAACTACCGTTTAGTGAACCGTAGTGAAGTTTCAGTTGTACTTCAGAAGAGCTGTAAGAGTTTGTTTGGAAAGTGAAGGAGGGAACGGCTCTTAATTTTGGTCTTTTTCCCTTTTATCTAGACATGAACAGAACATTTCCAGATAATGTAAAATTCCGCAAAACTGCTGATCCCTGTTTGCAGCATACACTCTACAATGTATTGGTAGCATATGGGCATCATAATAAAGCAGTAGGATATTGTCAGGTATGTAATCACCGTTTTTTAAACAATGGTGCATTTCATCAATGGCAATTGTTCCTGTCCATTTGAATGTGTGTTTTTAGAAGCAGATCCACAAACCATTTCTGTTTTTAAAATGGCCCTGGGAGGCTGTGGGGAGGAATGAATCATTTCTCGCAAGTTCAAATGTCCTTGTGAGTTTCTCTGGCCTTTTTTTGTAGGTAGCTTCGTCATGTTTGGCTCCCTTTATTAGCTGCAAAATAAATGTTTTATCACATATGGTTGTACCAAGATTAGTTGCTTTGGAGAGGAAGAGAAAGCGAGCTTGCCTTTCCCTCTTCCTCCTTCCTGCCATCTTTCCCCAAACACTCCTTGGTATCTACGAGGCCTCAAGAGATCTCAGTTTCGTTTGTTTTCACTGTCACATATTTCAAAATACAGGAACACCAGTATTCATGTGACATCACATAGTTGGGGGGTGGTAGTGTCTATTTGGTGCCATCTCCCAGTATAGACAGGCAAGTAGGAAGAAAATTTGTTTGAAATTCGACCTGATTCTAGTTGGATGGCAGCTCAAAAAAGCTCCTGTCGTCACTGCCAAGTACTGTAAAGTTTCTTGGGGGACACAAAGAAGATAAAAGTTGATTTGTGTCAGTCAAGAGAAAAGCAGCCATCTAAGGATCATAAAGAAGCAGGAACTGTCATGAGTAAAATGTGGTTTTAGTTCACTTAAGTCTTCTCCTCTCTCCTCCCCTTCCTCAGCAAGGATATGTGTGCTAACCTATACCTCATGTCAGTTGAGAAAGATAGTACAGTAAATACAACTGTTCCAAAGTTAAAAGAACATGTATTATATTTATTGAAATCTGGAGAGGAGAAGACGTAGAGGGACTTCAACCTAGACTGAAATCACTAAAAAAAAAATTTTTTTCTGAGTTTTAGTACAGAAATTACTTGAAGAATGGGAATAAAAGATGAATGATTTTTATTATTTTCAGTATTATGTATTTATTAAAATATAATTTTTTTATAATAACAGAAGGGGTAGAATTATGAATACTCTTGCAAGTGTCAGGCTCCTATATAGAGGTAGTTACACCCACAAATATACACGGCTTCTAAACCACAGAGTCATTTAGGTTGGAAAGGACCTTTGAGATCATTGAGTCCAACCGTTAACCTGACACTGCCCAGTCCACCATTGAACCACATCCCTATGCACCACATCTACACGTCTTTTAAATACCTCCAGGGATGGTGACTCCACCACTTCCCTGGGCAGCCTGTTCCAACGCTTGACAACCCTTTCCATGAAGAAATCTTTCCTAATATCCGATCTAAACCTCCCCTGGTACAACTTGAGGCTATTTCCTCTCGTCCTATCGCTTGTTACTTGGGAGAAGAGACTGACTCCTACCTTGCTACAACCTCATTTCGGGAGGTCTCCCCTCAGCCTCCTTTTCTCCAGACTAAACAACCCCAGTTTCCTCAGCCGCTCCTTGTAGGACTTGTGCTCTAGGCCATGCTAGCTTCTACCCGACATAGATGTCCAATTGTTACTGAAGTGTTTTGGTACATTAAACTGTTTAATGGGCTAATCGTTGCATTTTACCTTGGCATTATGAACACTGGAGATGACAGAAGAAGACTTAAAAAGCCTTGTGTGATTTCTTTTTACCTCTGATCTCTTTACAGGATGAATGTTACCTTTTCTGGCTAAATAATTACAACATAAACCAAAGGTCAACATCTGCTTTCTAAGGCATGTTGTAAATCAAAGTTTCAGGAAATCACCTTTTCTGCTAGTGAAGCAGCAGACTTCATCAAGATAGACACAGTGATACCCACTGCATGATAAGACAGACCTTGTAAACACTAGAAAACTGGGAGTGAAAAATGGATTTTTCTTTTCCTAAGTGTTTTGCAGAGCTTTTACCAACTGAAGGCTCTTCAGGGGATGTTTCCATAATGCTAGTGCATTTGTGGTACTTACTGGCATTTAAGTCTCCTGTCTGGGAGTGTATTAGGCTTTGCATTGTCATGCTGTGACAGTGGTACAGTGTTGCCTACTCTGGTATGACCAGCAAAATTCAGTGTCCTGTGAACACATGCTCCAGAGCAGTTTTTTGCGTGTGCCACATTAAATACCAACAAACAGTCTCTTGTCACCATAGTTGCAATTATTAAGCTAACTGTCAGCATGGAAACAAATAGTTGCTTTCCTAACAAGAAGGCCGAGCACTGTGTAAGGCCATGCAAGGTCTGTCTGAGCCATTCGTGTAACAACTGCTGTAGTGACTCAAAGCTTGAAAATTAAATATTGGAGAAGATGCAGTGTCCAAACGTTTCCGTGTTCCGGGAGTGTTGTGAGGCCTTCTGAGGTGTGACAGGCGCGTCAAATCTGTTGAATACAAGAAATGAGATCTCCGTTCAGGGAGGGCTGCGAGGGGTGTTCTTTTTGGTAGCGGTTGTCTGGCTCACAGCCGTAATTGGCAGCACTGCAGGATAGCTAGAGACAGTGGTGCTGCCTGTGGTGATGGACGTGCTGGAGAAGTCTGGCTTGGAGGGAGAGAGAGCAGGGAGAAGGCCAAAAAAAGGGATGAAACTAAAGAAGGCAATGTAACCAACACCAGCCTTCATAGCCTGTCAATATTTAAAGGAAATCTAAGGTAATAAAGGAAGACTTTGGGGGGAGCTTGCACCTCAGAGGCAGCTTTTGTATATTGTTGTTGTGATGTGCTGTCTGTGTTGTTAAAGTTGCTAGCTTGTTTACGATGGAAAAGACATACTTAAAAAAGGCACAGTAGTTCACTTTCTTAAGGATGTAAATCAGTAATACTGCCATAACTTAGCAGTGTTATGGTGGATACAAGAAAAAGAGTGCCTGAGAGAGAGGCAATGTGTTTACAATGA
Organism: Sagittarius serpentarius; assembly: GCA_034782735.1. Lineage (NCBI taxonomy): Eukaryota > Metazoa > Chordata > Aves > Accipitriformes > Sagittariidae > Sagittarius > Sagittarius serpentarius. The sequence goes on along the minus strand of JAVKLA010000057.1, from coordinate 2,694,165 downwards.
CTTACGTGTTCTGTACGTCACTTCTTTTCACATATTTTCTGGTAGCTCTTCCA
>JAVKLA010000057.1:2680593-2694012 GCA_034782735.1 Sagittarius serpentarius | reverse complement strand
CCCCCCCAGGTGTTTACCTTCTGTTTGCACTACGAAAGGCAGGAGCTAGAGTGGCCAGTCATTGATTAGCATGTGGACTACTGGAGGCATTATGGAAGCAAATGATTTGTATACAGTTATTTGATGAGTTAAGCAGCAACAGCTTGAAAAAGCTGCTGGAGCTGCAACTTTTTACTGAAGAGTGTTTGGGTCAGGCATTCTCCTTCTGCAGCTGCACTGTCTACCTGCAGGTGTGTTGTGTTTGTGCCGCGCATCTAATACAGCTGTGGTTTTGTTCTGGTGAAAGCAGTCTTTAGTTGCATTGTAACAGGGCTTTGGGGTTTAAAAAAAGAAAAGGAAAACTGAAGGTAAATTATAGACTACTAAGCTTTTTCTTTTAATTTTCCTCTCCTTGATCTTTGTTAATAATTCTTCTTAGCTGTTGTTATGCAGCTTTAACAGCTTACTCAACCTTTATTACTAGATTTTACTTAATATACCCACTTTGTAGAACTGTAGTAATTTAGCCCTTAATCAAAAGAAATAAACTGGAAACTCTTAAACTGTATGCATCTTAAACCCCTTCTTTCTGTTTCAGGGCATGAACTTCATAGCTGGATACCTGATTCTTATTACAAAGAATGAAGAGGAGTCCTTTTGGTTGCTAGATGCTCTTATTGGAAGAATATTGCCTGGTATGCTAAAAACTTATATATTTGTATTCGTATAGTGGAGCTTGTCTTTTATTTTAGCTTTGCATTCTTCTCCGGTTTTAGAGGTTTTTGATGTTAAAATGGACTTGCATGGACTGAAGATTTTCAAGGGTCCTGGAAACACAGGGCAAAGCCACAGCACACAGTGGTTTATGTGTACGTTAATTTGCAGTCTTACTTCTCACTCCCTACTTGTGCCTGTTAGGTAGATGTCTTCCTCTATCAGTATGATGCTGGGGAACAGGACTTGTGAAGGTGTCTGGGATTTGGCGCTTCTGGTCGCAGGAATACGATGAGAGACACAGATGAAGCAGTGATTTCAGAGCAGAGCAAAGACAGGAGACGTGCACAGTTTGAGCACTGAGCCTGAATTCCCAGTGGCTTGGCTGGAGGCAGCGTGAGGTGGTGGTAGTTTCTGCTAGGGACGGTAGTTTCTACCATACTTCTGAGCAGGGATACCTTGGGCACTTTACACATCGTGATTTTGCAACAAAGCAAACAAATGTCAAAATCCCTGTCTGTGTCTGTATGTGAAGTTCTTGTGAAAGCTCTGTTACAATCAATAGTGATCTAGCCAGGCTGGTCAGTGGAGTCCAGAGGGAAACTGAGCACACCCTAAGCTATAGACAGTATCTGCATCGGGTCATTTCAGTAGCTCTTTAGGTTCTCTTGCCTGGATCTCTGGATTTGCAGGAGGTGTTTACACACTGAGTTTTGCCCCATGTATAAGCTGAATCTCACCACGTGTGTGAAGTAGTTGAAAACCAGAAGCAGACATCAGGCATAGCTGTGTTTTATATTCCTGTCAAATACCTTTGGGAATGTTCTTTCTTGGGATTTAATTATAGAGGAAGAATGGTTTCAGTGTGAATTCCCGTTAGCATTGCACAGGCCTGACTACAGCTACACCCTTAATACAAAGCCATACTCAAAATGGAAGGCTAATTTTTCTATAAGGAGGCTTTGAAATTCCCTACTGGCCCAGTTTTGCTTTTGAACAGATCCTTATCCCAAATGGTTAGAGGCTGAATTCAGTATTACAGTATCAACTAAATGCTGCTGGTCAAGGACATCAAGGTTGATACTTCCATTTCTGTTTCTTTCTGTTCTTGTTTAAGATTAAACAAAAGTATATCATTTTTGGTTCCTTACTGAACAGAAGGGAAAGACTTTGAGAAAGAAGGAAAAAGAGCTGAGGGAGTCTTGCTGCTTTCAAACAGCTGTAAGAAATTATCTTTTACAGTGAATACACCCTATAGGAACTCAGCTTTTCCTTGCATATGAGCAGAGTGGTTGGCCTTCGTTTGCAGACTGAAAGGGTAGAGACAGGCAGGGAGTGCTACGACTTGTTGAATCAATCTGCAAATATTTGAGGGTTTGCAGCCTTGAAGTTTACTTTCAAGCTATAAAAATAGTCTAAAGAAATCAGCTGTGTCTGTTGCTTTTGTTCAGCCTTGAGAGCTGTGCAAACAGGTAGGAGACTTGAGGGCTGCAGTCTGCCACGTGACCTGCCACTGGCTGACATCGGTGGATGTCTTTCCGTTGACATCACCGTGTGAGGAATAAGGCCCTTGGTAAGTTTCACTGCAAAGCGATAGGTGGCAACTTTTGCTGTTAATCTTTTTTATTAGTCTTACGTATTTTTATTTGGGGCAAGGGAGTAGATTCAGAATTTTTTATTCTTTGTTTTTGGTAGGGAGCTTACTTTAGTTTGTCGTAAAACCTTTAGTTCTTCTTGTATATCCTTCTACACTTTGCTTATACCTAAATGACAAAAGTTGCTCTTATTTTTCCCTCTTAGTTGTTGAATTTATCTTATGCCAGTAGCATTGGTGATGAGAAGAAACTCATAACATGAAAGGCAATTACTGTGTGTAAAGGAGATGTACATTTACTCTTAAGTTATATTTATAGATATAGTTTTACTACCCTGTTGATAGATATATTTTTACTACTCTGTAACAAGAGTCTTGTTACAGACTTTGGCCTGGGTTCAGCACATGCAATACAGGCATCCATCTGAGGTGCTGAAGTTAGAAACATGCGTGCTTATGTTTCCTTGATAGTCAGTGGGGAAGGGGATGTCTGATCAGAATTGCTGATCAGTCTGTGTCCCTTTCCCCTCCACACTCAGTTTTAAGAGAGCTTGAGGTGTCCTTTTCAGCCTGGGTGTCTCAACAAGAGCCCAAGTTAGGTAGTATGTATCTTTTATGTAGTAAAAATATCTATTTTGAGTAATAAACCACTCTGTTGTCAGAAAACTTGTTGCTGATGCTCTTCTTTTCCCCAAATTTTTTTAATTCCCACACACACACTTTATTCCCGCTACCCTCCTGTATCATGCTTGAATTGTACATTAATAAAATTCAAAGCATGATGGATAAAATAATTGGCATAATTTCAGTGAAATTTTTGTGTGTATGTGTGAGAGAGAGAGAATCAGACAGACAGGCAGACTGTATCCATAAAGAAACTTACTCAGGGAAGTAGGTACTGCCCTTCTGTTAACAGTGCAAGGGGCAGCGCATTTGAGTTTAAAGCCCTGTAATTTTTTTGTTGGGAAAGCAGAGAAACATTATATATTCTCCAGATCCTCAGAGGGAAAAGCAGCAGTCATTTTTTGTTGGATGTTACAATTCGGTTAGCCAACATTTTTCCTTTAGTTTCGTTGCTGATGCTCTTTTGTTGATCTGTTTCCGTTATAATCTACATGTTTTCCCCTTTCATTGCAACAGATATACCTCCAGGTCATGTCCTCATTTTCGGGTGTGTCCTGTCACTGCCAGTTAAAATTAGGACAATTCAGAAATCCCTTCTCTGCCCTCTGCAGTGTCCCTATGAATGCTTCCTTCCCCTGGCCCACACACATTTAATTACATTAAACAGCTGCTCCAGTTCCTCGATGCTGACAGCATTTTTTTTGGTCAGCAGACGGACCAAGCCAGCCACAGGTCAATGTCATTGATTGAAAAGTGTAGAATGTGACAGATGGGAGCATTAGTGGCAGCTTTCTGGGGAAGTGACAGAGAAGGGCTCCCTAAGCTATGGCTTACCTCCCCACTTGCACTGTTTTTTAGGTCTGGGTGGAGGTATGTACCATAGGATATGATGAAGGTGTGACTGTTCCACCCACTGACAGGAGGGGGACAACTTGGAAGTGGGACCCCATCAGTAGGGGTTTTCTGGCTGAATTGTTGTTACACTCAAATGGAGTTAGCGCAGCTGGAAGAGCGAGCCGGCAAAAATCACAATTTGGTTTGTTGGTATGTGGAGCTGTGTGCGTGCCATTCGTCTGGCTGAACGTAGCACTGCTGGGTACAGCTGGGTGAGGCCAGAAAGGTCCTGCTTCTGCTAAAGGCAAGCCCGTAGTCTACTGCCTGTTGTGTCTGTCAACTGCTCAACCAGGGATTTGGAGGGATTAGGAGCATATCTCATTTAAACGCAGGACGGGGGAAGAGAATTATTTGTTGAACTGAAGTTTTGGGTGTTACCAAGATCTTTTGTTCCCAGGTTCATTCAAAGCAGATGGCTGGAGCAGACAGTATTGCCCACAAGAAGCAGCATGGATTCAATTCGAGCTCAGAATAGATGTGTCTGCAATGTGTATTCGGCATAGTCCTAGTGTTTCTGTTCTGTTCATCACTCTGGTTCTTGCTGAGAAATTTTTTTGTTCTGTTGAGAAAATACTGGGGAGATTGCTTTAGAAAGCATCAGGTAGGTGGGAGCTTTTAACTGTGGTACTTCAGTGTGTAATTTAAGGATCGTATTTGTCATGTTTTACATATTTGTGATTAAATGGTGAGTTTAAGAGAAGAAAAGCTTGACAATTTGGTCTTACTGTAGCATGACAGTTACACTTACATATAGGTAAAACGTATATATATAGGTAACCCCCCCCCCGCCCCCTCACTTTGGGGTTTCTCAGTCTGAAAGCAGCAGTGTTTATCAAGCTATACTCTAATTAGCCGACTGGAATATGATGCTGGAGTTATTTGCTCTTACTAAAAACCAGCTGTAGAGTACTCCTCCAGTGGTTAAGAGAGGTCTTAGCATTTCTGCACTAGCCTATTCGTGGCCAATTTTACATCCTTTTATTCTTGTGCGAATGCTGACTTCTGGGGGTAAAAAAAAAGTCCCCCTCTCTCTTGTGCTTACCTTTCATGTATTTGTAGGATAGAGTCAGTTCATTTTACAGTTCTTTTGTGTTACGAAGTTGCTTCAGTCAAACTCTTCTCTTGCATGAAACTCTTCTCTGTTCCCATTTTAGCCTAATAATTATTTTGTGTGCTTGTTCCAGTTTGAATGGACTTTTTTCTTTTAACTCGATCACAACGGCACCCCTTTGGTTTTTTTTTTTTCCAGTGGGAAATTTGCTAGTGCCTTGTGCAGTGGCATTATTTCTCTCTTCACAGCTGAAAGTGTTTTATTGGAGAGAGAAAAACTGTAGGATCTCCCTTGCCGTTTTTCCCTTGTGGCACTCTGGTTTTGATTTGTGATCTCAGTAATAATGCATGTGCTATTGCTCCCCTCTGTCAACTTGTTTTTTTCCACAGCTTACAGGAATTCATAACACCTTTTTGCTGAACTTTATTTGCACGTTCTTCTCCTTGTTGTTTTAAATATCATGTCTCTCTTACTGCAATCTTTTCACTATGTTACTCTGTTGTGCCTTGTGTATTGACATGGGACAGTATCTCTCAGTTTGGGATTGTTAACAAATTCCAGCTTTTTCTTTTTCTTCAATGTTGTTAATAAAAATCTTACATTAGGTGTAGCCTATAAGCATTCTTCAAGGACCAGTCTAACAACCTTCCTTCAGCCTGTACTTTTTAGCTTTTTGGTTTTTAGGTTTTTTTACCCACATGTACTGCCTGGTTGATAATCAATAACTAAAAATAAGAACAGAGTTTGAATGACCAATTAGTTACAGTGTAGTCACAAAAGTAGTAGACTGCACTGAACTAACTGGCGTTATCTGAAAGGACACAAGGTGCAATGCAAGATACCACTTTGGTGGGTAGCTTAGCGACTGCTGGTTAAGGCAAATGTCTGCATGTTGAGATAATAGATATCTAACACATTTCTGTTTTGAGTTCTCTGTGGTTCTCAATTGTATCAGCCATAGACTTGCAGGTACCATTGCGTAAGAGATTAGGCATAGTAAGAGACATGAATATTTGAACTGAATAATAACATAATTACACATCAAACTCTTGTATATCCTTCTCTTTCGAGTGATTCATGTTATTCCTTAAAGTCCCATCATACAGACTTCCAGGTTTGAAGGGAAGGGCCACTTGAGAAATGCAGCATCCTGTACTACCTTTGCAATATTTCTATTTAGACCACTTGCTTTTAACTGCAGTTAAGCATGTATTTATTTTGTTCTTGTGGCTGAATTTATTTTAGTACCCTGACTGGGTATTGCCAGGGAACCTCTGAATGCAGAACTGGCTAGGCAGCTGCGCATTTTAAGACCTGCTTCTCCAAATCAGAGTGGAACTTGGTTTCACATGAAGCATTTTATTTGGCTGTGCAGGTAAAAGACACTGGTAGACCTGAATAGTAGTAACGTTCAGCTGAATTTGCAGCCTGTGAAGGAGACTGTTGTGATGAAAAGTGTGTCCTTTCACAGAGGAGACTTGAGCATTCCAGGTGTGTGCCTTTGGTGTGGAAGGCTCCTTGCAAGGCTATGCATAACATGCGTGACCTCATGTTTGTAAAGTAGTTGTTGATAACCAAGCTTTTTTATAGCCCCATCAACCCAGTAAATTTCAACAGATTGATCAGTTCTGGGCTGTTTTCTTATCTTCCTCCTCTGGTAGCACCCAGCTGCAGGGCCATGAGCTGGCAGAATTCTCGTTTATCCTTAGAGAGTTCCTCTGTGATCACGTGTGAAGCCGAGCAGTGCGCACCTCTGAAGTACATCACCATGTCTACCATGAGGAGAGTGGAACGTTTGGCTGGTAGGCTGAATAATTAGGAGTTTTGAAATACAGGACCCCAACATGTTTTACTGTTAACCAGCAGCCATGATGAAAGCATTAATCTTCGAACATTAGAGGTCAGTTGCATTTACCTAGGAATTAAGCATGCAGTGTCCTGTTAAGCTGAAGGTGGAATGTAGGAGTCATGATGTGCCTGTATTTAGAAACCATGATAAGCCTGAAATGCTTATTACTTACAAATCTAAACTGCTAGGGGATTTGGCAGACTTGAGCAAGCAGGAAGTAACTGATGTATTTCTTCTTTAAAATGATACATATATTTAGACTTTTGGAATAATTTGGAGTCTTTTAAGTAATGTGCTTGGTAGTTCCTATGGCATGGCTAGTGTTATTGTAGAAGAAAATGTAACACTGGGCTTCTTAAGTGTGAGAGTATATACACACTATGTTTTGTGCTGAGGTGTTAAGAATAATCCTGTCAGTGCGGTGAACTGATAAAAATAGCTATTCTTCCTAATCCCACAGAGGAATTAAAAAAGCCACAGATCCAGGAATCCTTATTCAGCTGAAGTCATCAGTCGTTAAGACTCACTGTACAATTGTAAACTCAATTTTAAAAAGAAAAATAAAGTTTGCTTCGTCTACAGGCATGACAAGCAAGTTGTGGTAATCTTCAATGCTTGTTCATGAATTCCCCTTCCATTTGAGGAAATTGGTGCTAAAAGTCTGTCAAAGTGTTTTGTGAATTAAAAGCCTTGGCTCCTGGGACCATCGTCAACCCAGTAAGCTGCAGCCTTCTCCAAAGCATTTAACTTTTCAGACTGGCGCAATTCATGGGGTGTAATGACTGGAGGCAGGCCAGGCCGTTTGGAAGCAGCCAAGTGGTGAATAACCCGTGTCCGTTGGTGTCTGTCAGCTCACTGATACCAGGAAAAAACCACTATCCACAAAAGGTGCAATTCCAATGGTAGTGGATACAAAGAGGGGGGAGACGGAGGAGAGGAGAATTGGCCAACAGCATTTTACTCTGTTATATCTAATCTGTACAGGAGTGCTTTGGTAGCTTTAACTTTAGACTAGTTTTTAATGACGTAAATGCCTCTACTGAGCCGCACATAACAGAGAGTTAGTATTTAAAAAAAAAAAAAAAAAAAAAAAGTAGCCAGTTTAATTCTCCATAACTACAATGTCTGAAAGTTGCATTTGTGCTTCTCCGAGAGGTTACACATGGCGTTTTTGTTTCTCTGTATTTCACCTCTGCCTTCTGTAACGTCTGGAAGGGTATCGTCTTTGCCTTTCTTTCCATTGTCTTTGTAATTAACAAGCATCCTTCTTCAGTTTCCAAATGGCAGCTGCTACATCTGCTCAGAATCCCACTGTGCTGTGTGAAATGCAAATAGGAAACCAAGGGGCTCTTTCTGCTGCACAGGATCCATTTTCCAAGTCTGGGATCAGAAGCCAAAGATGAATACAGGCAGATGGGATTATGTAGAAACAATCAAACACTGTCTTTTTGTCCTTGCTAAAAAGGTGTTAATAGTAAATAATTTCTCAAAATGCTGTTACTCTAAATTTTGCGTAATCTCAGTATCACAACCAGTAAGCATCCATAAAAAAATGCTTGCTTTTTTTTTTTTTTTTAAGGTAGTTCTGCCATCCAAAATGAATTGGGCTTGCTTACATTTCTTTTAAAGCTAATGCTCAGTTGTGAATGATATGGCTACTGCTGGTTCTGGTGTAAGTCCAGTAGCTCAGGATAGAAGTTCTGGTTCAGTTTGGTTCAATGAAGGAAAAATAAAATATGGCTTGAGCCTGCTTTGGGTTTATTTGTTTGTTGGATTTTTTTTTTTTTCCAGTTCCCTGGATGATTAGGAATTTGTTTTAAAAAGAACACAGTTAAGAGTTCAGCTTGCCGTTTAACCACATATCTGCAGGATATCACTTTGGCCAGGACATCTGCAGGAGGTCACGTTGGCCTGATATCGCAAAAAGAATTGGCAGTACTCTTGGTTTTCCTCCTTTTCCTGTTGTGACTTTCTGATTTCCTCCCAAACATAGGTTGTCCAACTTCTTATGCCAGGCCCATGATATATAGATTCTTAGAAGATCTATTGCAACTTTTTGGACTGTTCCATGGTAGAAATAAAAAAGCAGAATGTTGCCCTGCCTTCTTGGACAAAGCAGGCTGAGAGTCGCCAACAGGGAGAATGAGTGAGTCAATAAATTGTGTAGGAATAGCATAAATGGTATTTAGATGCTCTGAAGGTGAGAAGGGACTGCTATCGTAATCTCGTTTGACCTCTGTGTAACTAAAGTGATGAAACTCATTCCATGTGTGTTGCATGAAGTCCATAAACTCGGCTATGATAGCGTATCTTTTTGGAAAGGAAAGGAAATCACGCTGCCAAGGTGATTTAAAATAACCCACGTGTTCATGCAAACAGATAAGTTTTATAGTGAAGGATTACTGGAAAAGATTTTTTCCCACAAAGGCACGTGGTGGCATCTGTTTCTGTTTTGGTGTGAAATGCAGATAGAACTAAGTGCTTTTCACGACGCTGGCCCATTCTGTTCATGGCAACCTCTGCTTTTGCCTGCCAGCATTGAGGCCTGCTCTATTTGTCTCTTCTGGATGCCAGTGAAGGCCGGTAGCAAATGGTAACATGCGTCTACATCAAGGAGACATTTTTGAATGTTCCATGTTGGTATAAAAATAAACCATTTTTCCTTGTTTGGGGGAGGAGAGACAACATTAATCTCCCCTCCGCCTGCCATGGCTCTCATGGACATTATAAACATATGCTTGTGAATAAAATACTTTACTTTGCTTATGACTGTGAGAAAAGTTAAACTAGCTAATTTTTAATTTTCCAGTTTAAATAAATTGGATTGCCAAGACAAATCACTCAGTTTGTCCCAGGCTGGGTTATATAAGCTCTTGAAATAATAGTTAGAAATGCTGGAAGATAAGCAGCAGAGCTGAGGTCTTGTCTTGGGTATTTCTGTAACACTAAGAATTCATATCGTGTTAGTTCCAGTAGGAGTATTTATATTTAACCTGACATATGCACAACAGACTTAAAGGATTCTTTTTTAACTTCTGCAGCTCTGACTTGTAGAGGTAATTTAAGGCTATAAGAGTACTGCTTCTTCAACTCTTATTTTTGGAACCTTTTAATCCATTTGTAACGGAGAACAAGGTCGTACAGTCCCTACAAGCTTTATCCTTATTTCCTGCGAATCTCATTACCGCTCTGGAGCATAAGTAGACAGTTATGTCTTAGTCCTGGACATGCTGGTAGGATTCAGAGAGGTGCTAATTATTGTGATAGGGAGATGGTGAAATGTAGTTTAAGGAATATCTCTTTGCCAGATGCTGAGCTAGAACAGGTTTCAAGCTCAGTGACAGGATGCCACAGTGCAGTGTTAGTAATAAAAAGCCCTTTAAGCAAGGAAAAAAGTCCCTTCATCTAGTCCTGTGTTGCAGAGTAGCAATAAAATACCTGGCAGTTGGTGAAGCTGGCTTTTCCTTTTTGCTGCTCGGCTCCGAGAGGAAGAGAAGCTGACGATCCCGGCAGAGCCGTGGGGCTGCGCTGCTGTTCGGGGTCAGGACTTTGATGAGGAATGGGCACTCGGGGGGGCAAATTCCACGTGGGGTGCTGCCTGCATTGCCCTCTGCTACACTGTCGGGCACTCCTAAACTTGGCAAGGCATCCAAAATCCATAGGCGGGCACCAGGATGGACAGACTAGGCAAAGCAGGGGCGTGTGGGTAAGCAACAGACAAAGGAAAGCTGAGAGGACAGTAAGGGAAGCCTAGGACCAGTTTACAAAAGAGCTTGGAAATGCAGAGTTTTGTATTGGGAAACTTAACTTTCATCTAGACATTTTTTCTGGAATTTAATAATAATAATTTAATGACAGGAATATAATAATAATAATAATAATATTTCAATTGTTGCCTTCCAGAAGAAGATGCAATGAAAAGTAATGTAGTGTGTGATCACCTAAATGTTAACATTATCACTTCTGTTTGACAGTCTGAGGAATAAAAGGAAGCAATCTGGCTATGTGTTTTTTCAGGGGATGATACATGTCAGAGGACATTTCTATAAACCCACCTAAATCAATAGAAGCACAATATAATTAGCCTACATTTGATTTTTTTTTTTCTTTTTTTTTTTAAATTAATAAGTGGCAGATTGGGAGCAGTTACTGACTCAGGTCTGTTCTGGGTCATCACTGCTCAGTATTTTGCCAGACTATTGAGAGGGAAAAATAATTAATGTGCTAATTAAATGTGGATCATGCAAATCTAGAAATTTCAAATAATTTGTAAGAGGAGATATGGAAGGAACATAAGGCTAATGTATTTTGATGGTAAGTGAGTAAAAATAATTTGCTGCACAGTATCTTGTGAAAAACAGCTTTGTGGTGTGGGGGAGGATTAGGCTTGTGTAGACTTGTTTATAAACAAGAATATCTTGACTTTAGGGAGAGCTTCTGGGCAGAGCAGCCAATTATAAAAGATTAGGAAAACAGGGCACACAGTGAAATGTCTACAGCGAGGGAGAGCTGCAGGGTTTTTGCTGAGGGGTCATTTCCAGAAGGCTTTGGGACTGGGCATCCCTAGCAAATAAGAACAGAATAGAAGAGCCACGTAGGTTAAATGTTACCAAGCCCTTAGGCACCGAACCAAGTTACAGAATTGTTTTTGCTAGCAAGATCAGATATGGACCACGAAAGGTGGCTCGAGCGTGACGCTATCCCTGCGTGGCCCTGATGCCTTGGTGCGGGTCCCTCGGGCAGAGCGCGGGTGCGGGTGCTGCTGGCTGTGCTCCGGGGGGGGCTGTGCCTGGAGGCCTGGCTCCCCTCCGGCCGTAACGCTGCCCTCGGAAGTCAGAGCCATAAGGTTAGGTCTGTGCTGTCCCCTGGGCTACTGCAGTGCTGTTACGTTCCTTCTGAATGATCTGCGGGCAAGTTTTGCACAAACACGGGGTCCTGCAGGAATGTTTCTGGAGGACTGGAAATGCATCTTTCCTAATTTGAGGAGCTAATTTTATATACATACATTTCTGTGTAGAAGTATATATGTAGTAAAATTATATATATTAAATTATAATTACATATTAATTATGTGTAATAGTTATAATTGATACCCACAGTATGTGTAATAATTACATATAAAAATGTCTTGGATGCAGATTTTTTTAATTTAACTTCTTTCAGTTGTGAATGGGCAGCTAGTATCCTGGAAAAAACCTGCTACTCGGATATTGGCATTTGCATAAAATCGTTAATCGCTCCTCCCGCTTGTTTTGCAGCAGCGCTGGGCTGGATGTTGCAGGGCTGTGTACCAGGGCACATGGGAGCCGCTCCTGCTCCACGGGGAACGGCAGGAGGCTGCCCCAGATAGATGAATAGTTCCTTTTTCCTTTCTGTCCGGCAGTACAATCTAACCAACTTGAACGAAATTTTAATTTACACCAAGGCTTCCCAGCTGCTTGCTGCTTCAGTAATTCAGGGAGTGACGTATCCAAGTTGCCTGGCTGTTAACTTTTTACTTGCCAGCTCTCAAAAAGCTGAGTGGGTGTCCGGTTGCGTTCTCACAGAGATCCTGACATTTACTTTGCTGTACAAATTAAAAATAGCAGCTGCTGTTGATTCCAGCATATCGGATGATTGCAGCAGAGCAGAGAGCGTGTGGGCTGCCGTCCTTCCTCCTGAGGACACTCACCGGTGGTAATGTGAAGAAGTTTTAAGTACTCGCATGTCTCAGGCGCACAATAAAGAAAAAAAATTGGTTTGCGGATCTATGAGGAGGAGGAAGAGTAGGAGAGAGAAGAAGGCTTGTTCTGTTATTTGAAATGTGACTTGTTTTTTCACTTACATTAAAGTAGCAGTTTGAAAAAGGTTTACTTAGCCAGTTAACGTTACTTTACCTGCATTCCGGTTCACAAATGAGCACAAGACTAACATCAGATATGCCCAAAGAGAGGTTATTGTGTTGGCTTTGAGGTCATGGTGTGACTCCGTTTGTTTTTAGTAACACTTTTTCATGGGGTTACTTGTGCTTTAGCTCCCAGAGCTTTCCTTAACAGCAATTAAACAGCAAATGGTTAAAGGACTGTTAGGTGGTGGCAGTGACTCTTTTGTCTGTAGAGGAGTTTTACCTATCATTCTTCAATGGGAACAAAGGAAGTAAGGATCGCAGACAAAAAGCTAGATTCCTACAGGTTGAATGCGATGCTCCTGAGTACCCTAAAAACTCCTGTACATGTTCTGCAGTTTGGACAGGACAAATGTAGAGCAAATGGCTCCTGGGGTGGGAAGTCTGTTCGAGAAAACCATTGACACTGGAAGGAGTGGAATATTAAACTGCTCATGTGCTTTCATTAGAGAAATTAAAATGGTTAGAAATGCACTGCATAATTTGGACATCTTCTTAAATTCATCTGTGGCATGAGGAGGTTTTATTAAAATTATTTCAGACAAATGAACTTTGCTCTTTCTGATTCCTTCACTTTCACGTGAACCAACCTTGGCAGAAACCAGCTAAGTTAGAGAAACCTGGATTGCAGCTTTCCAGAATCAGTGAAGGAAAGAACCACAGAAAGCTGCTTGTGTTACCAGTTACTTCTTTCAGTAAATAATGTTAGTAACAGGTCTTGTCAGCAAAGCACTAGTGAGCCAGCAAGGATTGCTTTGTCGCGTGGTTTAATTTACTTCAACTTGGGATTCATAGGCTCAGCGTGCCTTTATATACTCGGCTGCACAGGA
>JAVKLA010000057.1:2654422-2680493 GCA_034782735.1 Sagittarius serpentarius | reverse complement strand
TTGTGTTACCAGTTACTTCTTTCAGTAAATAATTTTAGTAACATAGGTCTTGTCAGCAAAGCACTAGTGAGCCAGCAAGGATTGCTTCCCAGCGCTGGAGCCATCAAGTCCCGTGTAAATGTTTCTGTCAACATTTAAACCCCAAATATGAATTCCTTGAACATCTGTGTAATTCTTGTCCCTTGCTGGGCCATCTGAACTCTTACGAACTAAAATAATCTTTTTCTTCCCTTAAGTATACCCAGAACTACTTGTTTATAGAACTGAGGTGCTTGTTATTCAGCCTGCACCGTGGTAATGAAAATGCTGACCCTGTCAAACAGGCTGTGGAGTAACAGTTGCAGCGTGCTCCATTGTTCTTAATTTTGGATCTAACGGTTTAGTGCAGTGACCAGCAGTGCAGGAGATGTAGGTCTAATTTCAACCCCTGTCTTCCAGATAAATTAAGTAGGAAAAGATGTTGCCTGTCATTCGCTTCCTTTTGGAACTATTCTAGGAAAAGTAGCATTGCCGTGGCTCAGAGAAAAAAAGAGGAGAAACTCTTTAACTCAATGGCTAGGGCACACCCTAGGAGAAGTGGCATCTGGCCTCCAGCACTCCTGCACAGCCGACACGCTCAGAAATTCGCATTCCAGTTTGTGACTGGACCCAGTCTAAAGGCTGTGTGTTGTTTTGGGTTTTTTTTTTTTTCTTTGTTAACCTATCTGGGTATTGTGTGGACTGGGAGGTGTGCCGCCCCCCCCCACGGGAAGGAGGTGGTGGTTATATTGGATTGTTTGTTTAAGTATTAGTAAGACTTCTGTAGTTCAAGCTAGCAGTTAAAGCCTACGTAGATTATCCTGCCTTGGGAAGGAATTGCCGAAAAATATCGGAGAGAAAGTAGATACTGCGGTAGGCATGAATGAAGTGTTGGCATAGAGGGATCAGCCTTGGCTGAAACAGAAAAGTGCTGCGTGACCACAATGCAGATCCCTTTGTCGCGTGGTTTAATTTACTTCAACTTGGGATTCATAGGCTCAGCGTGCCTTTATATACTCGGCTGCACAGGACATCCTCTTCAATTTTGTGGAAAGATCATGTCCACAGATTCCTGAATTTTGGTTTCTTCTCTCCAAGATTATTACAGTCCTGCAATGTTGGGCCTGAAAACTGATCAGGAAGTCCTTGGAGAACTTGTGAAAATGAAAGTTCCAGCTGTGGCAGAGCTGATGGAAAGACATGGAGTCATGTGGACCCTAGTGGTGTCACGCTGGTTTATATGCTTGTTCATTGACATTCTTCCCGTAGAGGTAATTGGTAATACAAAGTTCTCTTTAACATACACTCATAATCGCTATTTCATTTGTACTGCTTCAGTAATAACTACCTACGGGAGATCAAGAAGCTGTAATCTGAATTCTCTCCTTTCCTGCAGACTGTGCTCCGAATATGGGATTGTTTATTCTATGAAGGGTCAAAGATCATCTTCCGCGTGGCCTTAACATTAATTAAGCAACACCAAGCTTTTATTTTGGAAGCCACGAATTTCCCTGATATTTGTGATAAATTTAAGCAGATCACCAAAGGAACGCTTGTAACGGAGTGTCACAGCTTCATGCAGGTAAATTCTCTGCAGCTTTGAGTTGTTACAAATTAAAACCAAGACTGACTTAGAAATGTTTTGCTCAGTCAAAAAGATGGATACAGTTAGGAGAAATGTAGCTGTGGGAATTGCCAAAAGGATGAAGAATGTTTTTATATAAGAAACTCAAACCTTTCTAAGTGTGTTTTTTTTTTTTTTTAAAGAATTATTATCTAAATCCATATATAGCAATCCATTCACCTTACCTGTCATACGGGAAAGAAAATTTTTTTGCCCTTTTTACCAGTTAAGGCAGGAAATCTGATGAGGAAACAACTTTAGTGCATTCTTTCAGTGAACTACGGATTGTGTTCCTGTGCTTTTTTCAGATGAATTGTAATAGAGTATTGTAGAGTAAGATACAAAATGAATTTTAAACTTGCCTTGATAAATCTTGATGATAAATCATCACAGTCTCCACAGAATATAAAGCATTCTGCTTAGAACAAAATGGTAGCACTAAGTTCTCATTTCCAGGCAAAACCCCATGAAGCTGAGTGCTCAAGTCTTATGACAATCTGCAAATTAAGAATTATTATAAATTATTAATAGACTGGATGCCAATTCTGTATAGAATATTAGATTCAGAGCTTAACTCAGAAGATGGAAATGTAAAAGATGTCAGCTGCAAAAAAAACAACAGGAGCACGTCTGTCAAATCACTTGGCCAACTCTACTATCATTGTTTGCCAAGTGTGCACAAAAATTACATCCCAGTAGGTGACTTTTACCCCCGAAAGAGTTTCATGCTCATGTCAGAGCTCTGTTCATAGGTCTGTCAGAGTAGGATGTCATTTGTTACACTTCATTTTTGCTCATATAGAAGAAAAATAAGTTTAACTTACTAATGTTTGTGAGTCTTTTAATTAAGGAGCAGAAGAAAAATAAATCACAGGTACAGATTTAAGTTAGAAGGCAGATGTTTGAGGGGTTTTCCCCTTCCATAAAGGGTTTAGAATAAGAGTTTTGTTAAGTGTTAACTGCCATGAGAATACCGGTTTAGAGGCTGATACAAACGTGAAGGACTTCCCCCACCCCCCCTTAATTACATTTTACAGCAGCTGTTCTAGAAAGTCAACTATCTTTTTCCTGCAGTTACCCTACATAAAATAGTTTATTTTAACTGCATTGCAGTAAGGGGGCTTTGAAGGTAATTAAACAAACAGTTTAGGTTAGGTTCTTATGTAACTTTGAAACACGTACCTTTGGGTTTGGATGTGTTTGGCATTTTTTTCCAGCAGTACAGATAGTAGTACCAGTAGAGGTGATGACAGCTGAGTGTTTTATACCTCCCTCCCCCCGAACAAAAACCTAGTTTTTAGTTTAATGCAGTGCAGGCTTCTTAACCAGACTGCTCTTCAGAACTGGCTCATTTATAGTCTCCTCTCCAGAGCTGTCAGTTACAACTACAGAGAACTGAGGGGCCCACACGTCCAAACTGTAGATTGAAGTGCATAAACTTGCAGCTTGCTTTCTAGTTTTGCTCACTCAGAAGTTTTAGATGAAGCAGTGGAAACAAATGTTTTGTTCTTGAGCAACAAGTCAAAACAGAAACAAAGTTACAGATGAAAATGCCTCAAATTTACATCCATATACATTACTACCCTGCTAGAAGAGAGCAGCAGAGGTAGTATAGCAAGGGATTAAAGACTGATTTTTTGCAGCAGGAACATAATGTTTTCTGCAAGTGTGTTCCAGAGCCTGAACCACCTATGCTGGCACCACATGAGAAATGCGCTGGTTGCTTTGTAGCATTACCCAGGATGCCTTACTATGTTCTAAATATGCCTGCCATCCACCGACACAAATGCCTTCTAAAATAACGTTACCGGGACACTTACTTACATTCAAACTAGCTTTTGTATTGTTGCTTTTGTGTAACTTGCAGCACTCATTACGAGCTGCAGGTTTACCATGTCTTTACAGCAGAGTCGATGAAGGTGCTGCCCTGTTAGAAGGAGGCCAAAGAGCAGTAAGCATTTTCACAGTATGGGTATCCAAGCAGGGGTTTCACACTTCAGAGAATTCCAGCACATTGTCCAAAGCCAGCATTTTAACTAAGAATTTTCTCCTTTTACCCCCAGAAAATATTCACAGACCCTGGAAGCTTGTCCATGGCAACAATCAACAAACTCCGAGAGACCTGCAGAGAGAAGTTGCTTTCTCAGGGATAGATTTAACCGGGTGGTCAGATACTACAGCTATTGACACATTCCTCTATTTGCACTGACTAAAGCACACTTTAAGCTTTCCATGAGTTAATTGACACTTGACCAATTTTTCCTGCCTTTCAAGTAAGTGTTGTTAACACTTTGTAGTGTATG
Organism: Sagittarius serpentarius; assembly: GCA_034782735.1. Classification (NCBI taxonomy): domain Eukaryota; kingdom Metazoa; phylum Chordata; class Aves; order Accipitriformes; family Sagittariidae; genus Sagittarius; species Sagittarius serpentarius. The sequence continues at coordinate 2,676,548 of JAVKLA010000057.1, read as the reverse complement.
TCAGACTTGGTAACTGAAACTGGTGGTTGTCTTGTTTGGTTTTTTTTTCCTAAAGGATTAAGGTGTTTTCAGAGTAGAATGTGATCAGTGTCAGGATGCTCCTTTTAAAAAAAACAGCCACCATCCTTGTCTTTTCAGGGCATTTTGTAATATTAAAAGAAAATAGGTGTATAAAATTACATATCCTTCCTACTGTATGTGCCACCGTTATCATTTGTACAAAATAAATTAATTTAATTTGTCAGAACCTGTTTCTTGGTGTGACGGGAATAAAATACCTGATCTCTTTCCTGACTGCCATTAGTGAGCTAGAGTACAAGCACCTTCCTTTTTCCTCACTGCTGTCACTTAAAGAACTCGATAAATACAGCAAAGCACAGGGCAAGACAGTGATGAGGAAGGGGATCTTTATCTTCACTAGCAGTTGCTCTGTGCAGTGTGTAACAGCTCTTCAGGTAAAGGCAGCAGGGAACATCTGCAAGCACAGGCTGCAGGCAGCAGCAGCAAAAATTCTTCTGTAACCACTCTTAATATTTTACATGCTTATTCAGGGTTTTCTAGCTCTAGCACAGTAGGTAACAAGTAATTTGACTCAACTCTGGAAGCAGCATTTCTCACTCTGTTGTAAAGGGTGCTGAAAGCAGCTGCTGTACCTCTACTTTGTGCTGGCGCGTACTGAGGTTGCACTACAGGTGCTACATCCTCACAACACCTGCGTCCCTAAAAATTTTGGGAGAAACACTTATAAAGACAGCCACGAACACACTTCTTCCCTGACGGGGTGAGACATGGGGCAGTTCCAGGGCTGTACCTCAATGCAAGTCCGACCCTGCTCCCCCTGGGCAGAGCCAAGGAAGGCAGCAGCCCTGTCCCTGTCCCTGCCCTGTGCCCGGCCAGCTGCCCGTGACTTGCTTCCTTGTCCTTGCAGGGCCCTCTTGTGGCCAAATCCTTTCCCTCACCTTCCTGCTGGGGAAGAGAGGGAAGACGACTGAAGAGAGAGCGGCAGTCTGTGCTTTTTATTCTCCCTGTTGAACAACTACCAGGGAAAGCCTCACCTTGTAACACCCCACTCCTTGTCGGGCTCTGCTCCAAGCTGCCTTCACGCCTTGTCAAGGAAGGCTTCCCCCACCCCCTGCAGATTGAGTTTCTTTCATTCCTCGGGGGGGGGGGGGCCCGACAAAACCAAACCCCTTTTTCAGAGGAAGCAGATCAGTGCTCTTCTAGGCAAGTAACAACAGCTACTCAGCAGTGTGATTCCCAGCCATCCTAGCCTTTATGATACCAGACACACACCTCTTTCCTTGAATACTGAATTATAAGGACAGGAGCAGTGCCATACTTCTAGTATGTCAGCAGGTATTAGGAAATACTAGTTTATTCACCACTGGTGAAATCCATAGTTGCCAGGTACCTTCAAGGTAGCAGGGCAGATGGTCCAAAGTATACCAGCCTTCCTGCCACGCGTTCAGTTCTCTTCATCAGGCGGCTACAGAGCTCTGTGCAGTGTTTCAGGGCACCCTGGTTCCTGCCCTGCATAGCTAGTACTGCTAACGCCCAAAACATTACTGCAGCAGGAAGTCAGGGAAGCTTTAAGCACAAAGCTTCACTGCCAGCACATTATGATGCACATAGGCCTCAGCAGACGTGCATTTCCTGCTCTGTGGGGTAAAGACTCCAACTTCAAAATAAAACATAAAAAGTCACAGGCCTTACACCAACTTACCTTTGCAGCGCTTTCAGAAAGCGATGCTTAGCGGGGCAGACCAATATACTGACATTTCTCAGCAAGCAGCAACTTAATGGAAGAGTTAACTTCTCCACAGCTCAGGCTACTGATATGCAGAAGCTTTACTTGTTTCCAAGCAAAGTCCAGAACAAGGGACTGATCTGAAGATGCACACACAGTTAAGCCTTGCCTTTGTGCCACAGAGAAAAAATTAAACACTTGTTTAATGTAACTCCACACAAAGGATTGTTTATAGCTTCCCAAGTAGAGCCAAACCAAGACTTTAGCACTTACCAAATGGTCAAATATTTTTAAGAGTGATCAGCAACACCAAGACATACAGAAAAAAAGTGTCTTTATTAGCATTGTTACAGGCAATGCATACATAAGAACTGATCCTTAAAGTGTACAACCCCCCAGCCAAGTTTAAAGCAAGAGAATCAGCAGATCGAGATTTATATTGTACACGTGTGCAGTAACAGGATCTCTCTGGACTTTCCAACAGAACAGACTGAAATCACTTTACAAAAAAAAAGTAAATAAAAATAACACCCATTTTAAAAAAGTACCAGCTCCTAACAAGCTGGCATAGCATCAAAAATATCAAACGGGGGAGTTGTCCAATCGTAAAGAGTTCCTGTAAGGTTTGAGTATTGCGTCCTTCACACCCTGCATATGCCAGGCATTGAGTTTAAAGCTTAGTAAAAACCACACACCTAAGAGACAAGGTGGAGTTTAGATTTTAAACTTCAGTTTTGTCAGTTGTTACTAAATTTGTTTTAAATGCATCATCAGTATAATTAACATCATCGCTGGATGGCAGCAGTATGAAGAATGAACCTTTTCCCTTTGTTAAGAGTTCTGAAACTGAGTCAGTGTGAATTAGCGACATCCCTCTGTGGAATCTTTAGCTGGCATGACCTTATGCCAATTCCAAAAAAAGCACCCTTAAAAATTTTTTAGCCTGTTTCTAAGTGGGTAAATATTTAAACTAGTTAGCAAAATTAAACACCAGAATTTTCAGAAGTTTTGTGCATAGTTAAATGCTGCAAGATGATTTCACATTTAATAAAGCAGACTTTAAAGAAGCAGCAATTTGCAAGAAAAGGTGTTCCCTTACAATATCAATCTTAGCTCAGGGGAAATGTGTGAGGGCTTTTTCCCAGCCCCTTGCAATTGCTTTTCATCTCCACTGGATTTCAGTGCAAGTCATTAAATTGTTTGATACCCAGCATGGCTCCTCTTTCTGCCAATCAAGTAAGCAATCAAGACAATTAGAACAAGACCAGCAAGGGCTGCACCAACTATTATAGGGATCAGCATGTTATTTTCATCCAGTTGACATTCTTCCACTGAAGAGAGAGAAAAAGACCCATGTTAGGCACTAGCGCACCAACACATGGCTAAACCCAGAACTTCAGGCTTCTGCTCTCAGCACATGGATAAAACTGGCTGAAGGCAACTTCTAGCTTAGCTTGCCAACAACCAAAAGGAAGCCAAGTCCGCTAACTATGATCATCCAGGATGAAGTCTTTCTAGTTCTGGTTGTATGCACAATGTAGAGTTTTATAGTAATTGTTTCCTTCTCAAGAGCCGTTACTGTTACGCACAAGCTCAGCCATCATAAATACATCCACGCGACTCCTCCTCTTGCCATTTTGCTTTAATCACAGTCACAAAGGACAGCGTTAACTACGAGAGTCAGGAGCTTCCCAGAACCTTGCCTCTTTCACACAACTGTCTGCGCACAGTTTGGAGGGAAAGTTAATGTTCTTCCTTAACTCTTCTCTGGGCCCCAAGGAACAAGTCCTAGTCATTTCAAAGCTTTTTACATACTTCTTGCACTAGCCTCAGCTCGGACATCTTGCCGGCCCCCACATCATCTGTAGAGGGCACGCAGAGACTTAAGCGTAGCACCCACAAGCTGACATTGGACTACAGAATATTATGTCTATATCAAAGTGTACTTCACAAATCCTAGGTTCCTCCCCAAAATGTAAACTCTTACCTGCCCCAAATTTGTCTCCATCAATCTTGAAAACCTGGATCTGAACATTAAATACATTGACAAGGGCTTCGTCCGTGACCTGGAGATTCTCCTCTGCACTGCACTTGTAGGAGTTCCCTACTGTAGCTCTCAGCTCGCTCATGCTGTTGTTCGATGCTTCAAACTTCGGAACTGTGTAAGAGAAAAATCTTATTACAGAATCCTGAAGAGCAGGAGCTGTGCACTCATCGGGCTTAAATTTGATACATTCACCCCCAACATTTCTAACATGTTATTTAATGCAGGCAACCCTCAGTCTTTATAGAAGCAGTCACTGGAAGCAGACTTCTTTAAAGTCCCTACCTTTTGCTTCAGAAGGCAGAGTCGTGCTTACATTCACACCTTGCAGGAAGAATTTTTCAGTACTTGTGTTCTTTTAAAAAAAAAAAAAACAACAAAACCAGCAGTTGTCATTTAAGCTAATGACGCACAACATAAGCTGTTAACATTCGGGTTCAATTCTGCATGCATTTTGAGAAAGGCTGTCAAAGGATAGTCCACAATTGGGATTAGCATCCCAAGAAAGAGCTTAGTTGCACTGGAGGAGAGAAAAGCTACAGCAGGCACGCACCTTAGGGGAGGATTACTTTGGGGGAAGGAAAGGGGGCAGAGAAAGGGGGACTGTCACCCCTCAGCGTGCTGACTTGACTTCCACACTACAGGCCTAGTCCCACCCGTGCCTGAACCAGGCTAGTGCAGTGATCTCACCTGTGCTACGGATACAGCTTTAAAGCACCTTGGTACCCCCCCGAGATGCAGAGAGTCATTGAATAGCAACAGGTCAAGGTGATCACATTGGATCGATCCCACGAGTATTAAAAGGGGCACGAAGCTCTCTGACACACACAAGTGGGCTCAGTCCTCAAGGGTGCGCAGCTCTAATACAGCACTGGGGCAGGGCTGTGGGAAACGTGATTCCCAGCCCTCACAGGAGACCATGAGTCTTGGGCTGTACACAGAATATTGATGAGGACTTCAATCCAGTTCTGGACTTGCACAATTAGATGAGATGCCTACTTGTCACAGGCTGTTCCCAGTTTGGGCAAGAACCTTTAGAGAGTAGGCAATACAATCTTAAATTCCCATCCCAAACAAAATGGATTTCTGTGTATACATATGTATGTGTGAGTATATACACATACATATTCTTTCCTCACAACAGTTACAAAGTATTAAACTCTAAATCCTAGTATTAAAGACAAAGGAATTATTTACTCCCCTTCCTGTAGTTGCGTCTTTTTTCTCTTGTACTTGCCCCGATTAGTTTTCCCACAGGAGAAGTCCTGCAGACCCTACCTGCTTTGTCTAGAGATTCTTACCAAGGCGAAGTGGAAGATAACCCTTGTTTTCTCAAAAGTCAAATTCAAGAAGGCAGACGTATTGTCACATCTCCCGGAAGAAGTTGTATTGTGTGGTACGAAATTCAGCAAATCCAAACCCACCTATAAGAGAGGAGAATCAGTTACGACATTTGAAGAGACTAGCACGTCACCGTACATTTAGTCGACTTCTAGCTTGCTTGTACTCACGTGCACACAGTGCTGTATCTGCCCACACGTTACAGACAACTGGGCAGAGACACATGCAGGTTACAGGCTGGTGTAAGCTGCGCCTGAGTTACCAGGCCGGCGCAGAGAACAAAGGGCACCTTTGCATGCCTAGAAGCTTTCTGCAGCCCTGGCTGCCTGCTGCCAATAACCTGCTGCTTTCTGCACGCTAAACTTCTTTGGTCCTAGCAGCACAAGGAAAAACAACCGCCACTACACGAGCGGCAACAAGCTATGAAATACTGCTTTGACATAACGAGAAGCAAATCAAGGGAACCGCCTGTAAGCACGACCATCCGACGTGAGTCACTTCAGTTCAAAATGCTTTAGCTTTGCCCATGGTACAGGATTTTATACTGTCCTGTATCTGCAGAAGGCTGTGGGTTAAATGCACTTGCCAAACGATCAAACAAACCTTTCAGTAGCTCTTAGTTGATCCTCATGTGACTCTGGAAAACCTATTTGCCACCTCCTCACCGGTCCTTGCATTAGAAATCAGCTGTTCTGGCAGAGCTAGAATGCCATGCTACAGCACACAGCTTAGGGAATTTCACACAATTAAGGTGGCTAAAACACAGCTGCCATCATAACCAGCTACTGTACAGCCACACACCAGCTCACAGTGCTCACAATTCTACCTCTCTGTCATCATCATCATGAATAAATGCAATAGATTCCTTTGTACCACCACATACAGCACTAAGCAGATAAATCTCATACAGATACCACCCTCCTCACACCAGGCCCTTTATCACCAAGATCCAACTTAAATTATGGCTGCTTTTGTCTAGCTTTTTTTGCCCGCACTTGTCCTTGTTACCTCAGATTAAGCCACAGCATAGGAAAAAGCAGCTTGTGATCAAAGGTCCTTACAACAAAGCTTTATTGAACGTAAAGGTTTGCTGACCCTTGGTCGTTGTTCCCTATTCAGGGCCTTCACCAGTCCCTTTGGGATTACTCCTCCTCACAGCTTTGCCTGACCAGTTAGCGGGTAAGGGGTTTGTCCATGGGGCTGGCAAGCTCGGCTTTGCATCAACAGTGGAGGGAAAGAACCTGTGCTGGGGCTGGATCTTGCATAAACCATGTAGCATTTTTGCTGTTAAAATCAGCCATTAAGTAGCTCTTAAGCATTAAAGTCAAACCCAAGCCTCTTTGGTGCTGGCTGGAAGTGAACTAAGTCACAAGCCTGTCCAGTTTTACAGTAGCAATAATTTTCCCTTCTAATAGTCATTCACTGTTTTCATTCAGGTGCCTCAAGCCAAATTCCTGTATCTCATTTAACAGTTTAAAAATCTTGTTTAGGTGGCATCTTTGATAATAGGAATCCCTCTACTTATATCTTGATAACTTTTACTGCTTCTGTAGATTGGCCGTATACGCTTACTGGATTTGACATGTTTAGTACTCTTACTGAATGGAAAAATCTTTAATGACCACTTTCAGCAGATGAGAACTGTTTGAATCATCACTAGTCCAGTCCAAGTTAAGCATTCAAATAAGAGGACAATCATGGTTGAACACTACAAAGACCTGGGATTTTTAAAGAAACAAGTTAACCTATAATAATTTACCAAGTCTTCCTCAAAGAAGGAATCTGAAGGCTTTGAAGAAGGAAAAAAGTGTACCTTTTCATCTTTTTTTTGATAGGTGATATTAAGCTGTAACCCCATGTTGGCAAGTACACAGGTTCCATTTGGACCAGTCACATTGTATTTACCAACTGCAGGATTTGAGGGCGATGCAGTTGGTGCTGGGCTAGTTGTTGGAACCTGGCTAGTAGTCTGTTTAGGAGTTGTAGGCACTACAGCAGTAGTAGAGACCATATCTTCAGCACATTCTGTCTCTGGAGAGAGAGGAAAACAGTCATTACTAAACAAAACGAAGCTGTGGGATGAGCTAACCTTTTTAATCCTCGAGGGAAAGGAGGACATAATTTCAAGTAGCTTTTCCTAATAGAAGATAATAAAAGCTGAGAAACGTGACGGAAAAGCATTACGTAAACTCTTGTTGCAGAGTTTGAGATACTTTTTGAGCCTGGCGTGTGAAAATGATACCTCTGCTGTTATTTACAGAAGTTCACAGTGACCGCATCTGCTTTCATTCACGTCTGTCATTTCACTTCGCCACCAAGTCCAGATAAATAAGATACTGCTACACTGACAGAGCCAGCGTTCCTGCCGTACGTTCACGGCCAGGCTGAGATGACTGACTACCCCTCAGACGCTCTGGGCACTCGTGTGCTAGGAGCAGAGGAACAGCTCTCCTGCCCACTGTTAAAAGCGGTCTTCCAGGAGATGTGTTCCTCTCCTTTCCCTCCCTCCCGCAGTTACACTACCAGGTTGTGAGGACCCTATGTCATTATTTTGGCAATGCCCACAGTAACATTAAAATACTACTGGACCTCTCGAGTCCTCATAGCAGTGCTGTGGCTCTCCTATCCTTAGCAAAGGGATTCCAAGACACTGCTGCTGACAGCAAATGTTCTGCTATATCCTCTCACGTCCATCCTCCCTTCGGAGCCCTGCATTAGTAGCCACCCACCACCGGGGGTACAAGGCAGAGTGAGACATGCAAGACTGCCTCCTCTTTTTATCCAATTCAGGAGCAACTTCCACGGCAAAAGAAGAGAGACAGAACAGTGATTCTGATTTATTCGCCAGAGTACTCCGAAACACCTGGCAGCAAGATCTTAACTTGATCCGGGAGCCAAGAAGGTTCCTGCCTTGAACATCTAAGCCAAAAACCAAAGGTCACAGCAAAGACATTACTGTAGTCGAGGCTTCCATGTTCCCAGCCAAGGTCATCTCCACGTGTCAGGGATAACAGCTTGCAACATTTTAAGGACGACAGCAACTGCAGCAGCAGTCAATTCCGACTCAGAGGGCCTACTTCTAAAATTTAATCCATACGTACCTTGCAGATACTAGCTATCTAATAGCCTCTGGACTTAAACAGCAACTTAACTTTCAATTATGGCTCAGGAAGAGGAACTCTAATCACAGCTTCTGAAGTCACACAGACTCCAACATAGATCACTTTCCTATTTCTACTCCATTTCTGGAAAGTCAAAGAACAAAGGGAAAGAGGATGAATGGAGGAGTGACCCTATCTTTTGTAGGCTGATACTGGTCAGGTCCCCAAATGGGATCATTTCCTAACAAATAACAAACAACAGTAGCTTTACTCGGTACTTTAATGGAGAATTTCCCTCCATCTGCAAGACCTCAACACATACAGCCTCTTACTCATGTTGTCAGAGATGGAAACAACCAAATCACTTAAAGCAGAAGTTTGTCCTAGGTGGAGTCTTTTTACTGAACTGCTTTACAGCATAGCTCCTAGTAACTCTTCAAAACAGATGTGAAGATGAGACAAATTCTTATATCTTTTTCTGACGGTTCCAGGAAAACAGCCGACAAAACTACCAACACAGATAAAAGGAAAGCCTCCTTTTCTTCAGAGCTGCAGATAATCACTATCGTAACCTCAGTCTCTAACCTCCAGGTACACTGACAGAAGTTGCCATTACTAGTGATGCACAGGAGCACTGAATACTGACTCTTCTTCCCTTCAGTAAGCCTTGTCCAGATCACCAGCAGAAACATCCTCTAATGAAAGAGCTGCAGGGAAAAAAAAAAGTTAAGGGAGAATTCCAGATCTAAAGTTTATCAATAACTAGCTGCCAAAAGGACAGGGGAAATCTCAAGCCTACAAGAATGGAAAGAAGGAGCTGATCTGGAAAGAGCAATATAATTTCAGGGTCAAGATGATTAAAAAAAAAAAAAAAGAACAAAGTGAGAATTCTTTAACCATCTGAATAAAAAAAACCCAACAAACAAACCAAGGAAGAGAGAGCTCATTGTGCAGTAGAAATGAAAAAAAAAAAATCTGGGTGCAGACCCAAGACAGTAATAAAAACTTAGGGATGATAATTTAAAGAAAAAACTGCACATGGCAGTATGGATAACAGGAATGTAGAAGAGAACAAAAAAAACCAAAACAAAACAAAAAGCTTGAACTCAGACCAGTGTCTATCCCAGGATCCCAGGAAATCATGTGGTTTTTCTGAGGATCAATAGTTTCATCAAGATAGTGATACCACAGGATGGAGAAAAGCAACTGTGGGAAAGTGATCATGGCAAATTAAAGCATTTATATTAATCTAAAAAAGAGGATAAGGAGGTATAGGAATAAAAAATAAAGCAAATTCTGACAAACTTATGTTGCATAAAGAACACCCTCCAGTAATAACACAGTATTGAATTTTTTTAACCAAAGGACTATGTAAGAACAGATAATAGGCGGTCTTAAAAGAAAAAGTATTACACAGTAGGGAGATTTTATTCAAGTTTTGTAGAAGTTAAAAACCAGCTTTTCCCAATATCATGCCTTATGTTCAAGCCTGCTGATAACTGATCACTTATCATACTTGCCCAGTATGATAACTGGCTCAAGATATCACATTTAAAAAATGAGACAGTTCTGAAGACTGGAGTAATAGAAATCAATTTTTTTTTTTTTAAATGACAAATGTGGGTCCATATCTTTGCTGCAAACAAGTTAACTGAGAAGACCGATCAACTCACACATCTGGCTCACATGACACACTGAAATCTGAGCCAGTCATCCAAGGCAGCCATAAAAGCAGTCAATGCCAGTATTACCATGCAACAGGCAAGGTATTTTTCAGAGATACAGGACAAGGTAGAGATACGCCTGTAGAAGGCACTTGTTCAACGTACCCATCCCATGCCAGCACTGACTGCCCTAGTTTTTAAGATTCATTTCAACTTAACAGGTGCATAAATGGGATTAACAGCGTAAGAAAAGTTCTACATTTCCAGAGAATATGAAGACATCTATCTTGCCCCAAAAGCAAGGCAAAGACTTCGCACTCCTTAACGCATCACGGGTGATTAGTTTACATGGCTCTTCATGTTTGAAGAGTGTTGCCACAAAAGCAAAGGACATGAACACACCACGAAGTAGTTTGTCTTCTAACCATTACAGCAGTGAAATTCCAAAATGCTTTTCAATACAAGCAATCAGGACAAAAAGTCACTTTGTGATTGAGCCTGACAGAGAAAGAACATCACTGTTACAGCTTACATAAAGCCTCCTGTAGGAGGATGTACATATCTGCTCCCTACAGACCAGTTCTCTATTGTCTGCCATTGTATCACTAATTTTTCCCAGAGCACACAGTAACTAGTTCAAATTACTTTAGTAGAGGCATAATACTTGGAAGTTATCAGGTACTACTTAAAGTAGGATTTTGGCTGTATGCCCAGTCAACATGTTTACACCCATAAATACTCATAAACAGAAGGACTGTTCCCCGATACCTGTACAAAAGCGAGGGGAACACAGTGCACTATCTTCTACTCATGGATGCAGACACTCCTACAGAGAAAACCTGAAGCAGGTCCATTCATTTCAAAAGATGCTGCTATCAGAGCTTCAGATCCAGTTTGTACCTGCCTAAATATGATTAGTCAGGACTTAAAAAGAAATAATCTATTATTGGAAATACTAGCTCACCAAGTACACTTGCTGCTACAAGATACCTACTGTTCACACTGAAAGTGCCATTTGTGAGATAGGCTTCCAAAGTAACATTGCTAAAAGTAATGTTCACATTCTTCATATTGATGTGCTTGGAGCTGATGCATCTGTATTTTGTGCCCATATATGCCTGAATAATAGTTGTATGTGATACTCTCTTCACTTCTCCTGTAAAAAGATTACACTGCATTAGTATGTAACAGTATTTACAGAAACAAATCAGTATTACATCTGGAAGGGTTACACAATGAGAACAGGAAGTTTTCATTTTACCTGCAGTTGAATTATGGAATAAAGTTGCATCTGACAGATTGTAGTGGAAAACTAGCTCTTCGACTTGGTACTTGTCTGCATATTCTGAGAAATTCAGGCTTAATGAATGTCCTACTCCAAAACCCAATACCAGAACTGGATGAGATGTGTTACCTTTACCACAGGAGCTCTGTGGCTCTACTGTAGCATTTTGTGGAAGGAAAAAGTGTGCAAACTGTGGGGTAGAAAACAAAACACATGTAAATGGGATGATATAACAGCTTTTCCTTACTGCTTTTTAAATTTCCTATGAAACTGTTACAAAACATACAGCTGACATTCATACATGCTGTGTATAGCAAGTAGCATGTTACTGGCACTTGGATTTCTAAGAATATTGCTCTCTGAAATTTGAGGACAGAACAGTACATACTCACAGCACCTCTTAGACTTTTTTTTCCTGCCTAAAGTAGCACTACAAATTTGCAGGTACCTCTGTACTAGGTGAATCACATCTGGCAAACTCTGCACATGTGAAAAATGGGAGAATTTAAGCTCTATTTCTTGTAGTACCATGGAGCAAGAACAAAAGCAAATGGTACAGCCTACACAGTTTGGCTATAATACTTTATTACATATTGAGAAGCAACGTGGTACCTGAAGACCAATACAAGGTTTACTGGAAAGTTTTGAGCTTACTGCTTATAAGAAGAAACAGCCAAAAGCATGTTATGAAAGCACTCATCTCTGAATGCAAACTTTCATACCAGTATCAGCAGGATTTCAGACCATCAGCACCACTGAAAAAGTGGACTATGCAATATAACTCTCAGCTCAAATCACACATAGCAAGTGCACCACTGGCAAAGCAGCAGGGTTTTTTAATCTCACATTATGCTGATGGGCTAGGAAAAAAAAAAATCAACTTCAAAAAGAGTGCCTCAAAACAAGCAGCTGCAATGAGATTACGAATAATCCACAATTCTTGTTCAGGAGCAAAGATACCAAAAAACTAAACTGAAAAGCAGAGTATCTGTGAATAAAAATTCTTAACTTTCCATTAACAGGCTTTTGCTGTTACTATGGAACAACTTGTATGCAGTGCACTAGTCTGTACATACACTGAAAGCTAGAGATTTGCTCAGCGAGATGATCACAGATTTCAGGGAAGTTTAAAAGCTACATGCTAATGGCCATTTCAGTTGCGATTTAGTCCATTTAAGTATGACCAAGTTCACCAAAAGAGGACTGGTAGCATTTTTGCCTTTACAGTTCCAATGAAAGCCACTTTAGCTACCAATAGGACTGGTGTGGAATTTCAGTCACAAAAGTAATTTCACACATGTTTGTGGTGGTTTCAGGAAGCCTTAACCCTGTTTAATTACAAGAAGCATCAGTAGTAAAGAAAAGTTGATGCCACATGACTGGGAAGGGGGGAAATCTTTGCTGAAGCAGTTTTTCATGCTTAAAAATTTCTCCAAAGTTTAAATACTGCGCACGTGCAGAAATACCATGCATTTTATAAAGACAAGTTAGAGACAAGCAGTGAGATAACTCCCTTACCTCTTTTTGCCCATTGCTTTTGTATTCCACTGAGAAGGCTACTGTCAGATCAGCGATTATGCAGACCTTACCACTCGAATCTTTCACCTCAAATGAAGAGGAAGCCTGTAAAAAGCCTGTTAAGAATGACAAGTGATTAACTTGGTGTCACGTTAAATTTTTATTTTTGATCCCAAAGGGATAAATACACACAACTGTACATTTTCGGAGTATATCCTAAACAGCAGTTGAGTTTGGAAACTTGGGCATTAATGGTCTCTATACTAGCTTCAGCATCACTAACACACAGAGGACAGATTTAATGCCCCATTTATAAAAAGATAAAGCCACCCAAACCAAAACTGTTGACATGCTGGGTCCTCAGAGGGAAAGAAAAACTTGCAGCAAACACCAGTCATACTGTCCAAGGCAGCTACTCCGTGTTCACCCTACACAGCAGCTAGTTTGCAAGCTTCAGCCAGAACCGACTTAGCATATTTGATCCTGCATGCCTTTGGTGCTCAGCCTTCCCCCTGCAGCACACCAAGCAGCCTTCATTCCCACTGTACCAGGACACTCAGCTGTACATGCACTGAATGCAGCATTTAGAAAGCTTGGATTGACTGCAGATGTTTTGGAGGGACTGCCAAAAATAGCGTGATGGAGCATGCCACCCTTGCCAGGAGAACTTCTCTTTAACATCATTGCGTTCTCTGCACTTGAGAGGAGGATGGGGGCCAAGACCTTGACACAGACCAAGGTTATGGTTTCCTGACCGGTTTAACCTCAGACTGAGCTGCTGACAAAAGCACAGCTTTTCCCCGCACAGCTTTTCCCCCCTCACTTGCTCCCCTCCAGCCCCAGCGCTCACAGCACTAGTACAACTGACCACACTAGTAGTGACTTAACAGGGTAAGAACGTGCGGCCAGAGGAACGCAGGATCGTCCTCTTTGACAGCAGCATGGACTTTGACCAGCACCCACTGCCAATGAAGCTTCACTTAAGGGATGTGTTGTGGCAGGCTGGATACAGCCAAAAAGCTGGTGTTCTCATACTTCATTTGCAGTAAGGGCTAACTGGACAGTGCTCCTGTATCTGAAATCATACCAAGGTGTTCCGAGTTCTTTATTGTAGGGCATTTTATTTGTCTCATTCTCAAGTTTGTCACCACACACACATCTGAAGCAAACTTCACCGCAAAAAGCCTGCACCATTTTCATGCTGGCAGTTTATCAGCTTGCATTTGCAACAACTTCAGTCTTGCAGAAAACCTGATAAAAAAGCAGCTGCAAGAAATAAACCACTCATTCAAATAAGCTTTAAAGAGTCAAACATGCTAATCCATTCAACTGCTGATATAGCAAAAAGATCCAGCTGAGGGATTATCCATTAGCTAGCTTCCCTTCTCAAGAAGGTTTCAAAAAACAAATCCCAGTTTTAAAACTCTTCACTACAAAACTATGGTGCATACAATTGTATTAAGACAATTATTAGGAAACATTGGACTTCTGTCAGCTGGACTTTGGTAGGTCCTTCAGTTGTAGGAACACATTGGGAACAACTTCTCTGGCACTCAGCAAGCCTTTTCCCTTGTTGCCTTCCCTTTAGCAACAATACATCCTCCCCCAGCACCAAAGCAAGCAAAAACTTAAGCTGGAATTCATACACTTTACCCAGTTGTTTAAAGAGTCTAGACTTGAAGCCAGTGATAGACAGAAGAAAGAAACTGCTTACGAATGGATAGTGTAGAAAACTGGTATTTCAAAGCAAAACTGCCCTACCTTTGCCTTTATGTCCACCCCAATGTTCATTAAGGAACACATATTCACATAGAAAATGATACTTGTTGCAGTTCGGAGCAGTACTAGAAACAGTTGCTGCTCCTCCGCAGGGAAGTTTCAATTTGCAAAGTTTCCTTCAATTTGAATTTACATCTGGAACCTGTTTACATTTTACCCATGCGCTTGTTTTCTCAAGAGCAAGCTGCTTATGCTTTCTTGAAGACTTCTAGCACAGCACAGAACACAGCGTAGAGGCAGGGAATGAGTCCACGGCTACTTCAACACTACTAATGGAAAATGCACTAGAAGGAAAGCCTTCAGTGTGCATGCTGACTCCTTGTTTGATAGTGTCCTGGTTTCGGCTGGGATAGAGTTAATTAGAAATCTTGGTAATTTTAGAGCTAAAAATAAACAGGCAGTAAAAGAATGAAAGAAGAAAAAAAAAATCAGTTTTAAAAAGAAATGCAGGGGAAAGAAAAGACTGAAAAACGATTAAGAAAAATGTTGCTGACCTAAAGGAAAATGTGACAGACCTGCCCATTATAGATGATTCAGAGAACAAGAAAAGACAATGCAGAGGTACCAGAAAGCACCAAATGGAAGACAGATTCTGGGAATGAAGAGCTGAAAAAAATCACCCTCAGCATGTTTAAGTAATAGAGAACAAGGGGTGTGAACAAACAGTAAAAAATACCAGCTGCATAACTACTAGATTTTTGCAAGGTTAAGTTCACACCAATGTATGAATCCCAATTTCATTAGTGTGGAACAAACGCTATAAAACCCCATTCCTTCTTAAGAAATGTTTCAGCAGCTTCTGGATTTGCAGTGTCAGTGATGAGAGACAGATGCATCCAGCACAAGACACTGAGCTGTCCTCGATGAAGTGGCAAGAGGGCTGTTTCACTGCGAGGAAGCCAACATGCACAAGGATGGTGATCAGAGAGAGCCCTGTGCTGCAGCGTCATCTGCTCCCATGGTCTTGGAGAAATGCAGATGAAACCGAGTGAAACATAAGAGACACAAGAGCAAAGAAAAAATTAGCAGAAAACCACTGAAAAACAAATCAAGACACTGAAGGAAAGAAGGTCCTGCCTGCTCTTCGCTCCAGCCAGTTTAAGGCAGAGGAACAGCTCGCTGGGTTTTGCAGGAAAGCAGCTGTTGAGTTTGCAAAGACAGTTGCAGTGTCGACTAGTGATTAATGCATGAATCATCACCAGCCCACAAACAGCAGGAGCCTACAGTCAAAATGTCAAGAATACAGAAAAGCAAACCGATGT
Organism: Sagittarius serpentarius; assembly: GCA_034782735.1. Taxonomy (NCBI): domain Eukaryota; kingdom Metazoa; phylum Chordata; class Aves; order Accipitriformes; family Sagittariidae; genus Sagittarius; species Sagittarius serpentarius. The sequence goes on along the minus strand of JAVKLA010000057.1, from coordinate 2,660,807 downwards.
GGAACCAATCTGCCCTGGGAATATTGCTAATTAAGTTACATAAAGTATTGCTCTATTTTATCATGGAATATCTACAAGTTAAGAATATTGTTTTTACTTCTCGTAACAATATTGTTCTTTGCTATTTAACACAAACTGATAAAACCTCCAGTTTCTTCACTTCAGACTTCAAATGCTTTTCTTAATAAAAGTGCAGCACCCTGTTTGACAACTATGTGTGGCAGAGCAAGTGCAGTACTTCAGATTTAAACAGCTGAACAGCGCCTAGACTTTTCAATAGCAAAAAGTAAGTTTCGTGAAGTTCATTATTCACTTGGCTGGAAATACCGTGTTATGGATATCTAGTAGAGGAATCATCAAACATGTACTAGCATCAAAGAAATTTCACTTAGTTCAGATGCTTCCTTTGTATTCCAATAGGTTCTGAAAAAGGGCTGCTTACACATTTGTTCTAGCTACATATTTTCAATTGAAAATCATAAGATAATCTCCCTCTTTATGCCTCATTTCTGAAATTAGTCTCATGCAAGAAAAGATTGAGGGTAAAACTGTTGAAGCAACAGCTAGATATGTTACCTGAATTAAATCCAGCATCCTTCCTTATCTAACATACCTACATCAAAAAACCAAGCAGAGTATATTAACACACCGAGATACAATAAACAAGTCAAACAAAACTAAGGCTTTTTTTTGGTTATATAACAATTCATCTTAAAGAAATCTACCTCAAAAAAGTTAAGTTTGTTTTAAACTGAAAACTACAAAGCTAACAAAATCTAGCACATTTGACAATGTAAATCCGAGCCCTTTGGATATGGCAGGAATAGCAGGATTCCCCATCTCTTGGCCACAGAAAGACACTTGCAGGTTTCAACCTTTTTATAATTGAAATCCTGTTAGCCAAGCACAGCTGCCGTGGGGTTACTCTCCCATACAATGGAAACCTACTAAGGGAGAAAGATGAATGGTTGTTGTGCTCTAAAAAGGCGAACATATGTTAATGGCATATTTTGTTTACACTGTCTGCTTGCACAGAGCACTTCAGTTACTATAGTTAATGATTTACTTCATCTCCAATTTTTATTAGAAACATGGAACATTGACAATAAGGGTCTCAAACACAAGAGCTACTTCTAAATAACCCGGGGTTTGTTGTTACTATAGTCATGTTTCCTGCACAAGTAAAAACCTCTATTAGTATTTTTCTTCCTCCCTCTTGGAAGAAAGGACAGCAAGCCATCCAAATCCACCTTGGCACACATTCCACACCACCAGTAGTTTAAGCGATACAGGTGCCTAGCGGAGGGGACTGTTTGCACTTACACTGAGTGACTATGGCATTAAGGAGGAAAACCATGGCTGCAGCGTAGCCCAGCTCACCGCTCCCCGCAAGCGCCACGACAGTGGTCCGGAGCATCACACCCGCAGCCTGGCCGTACACACCAGACTCTCCCCGGGTACAGCCTGCCCTGTAACTACTGTGCAGCAGCACTCTGAAGGTAAGGGATGCTCGCTGACTGATGCCGGCACTACGCAATCGTTCTGTACCTAAGCTACAGCACTGCTGTGTTGCCCTGCACCTTTGTCCAGATGTTCTTAGGGTACACACGGCAAACGCTGCTACCTATGGACATTAACCCAAGGAGATAAGAAATGCCCGTTCTTATCTAAAGAAGGTTTATTTTCTATTGTACATGTGAACAGAAGTGCCCAGTAACTTACTCATTCTGATGGTTCGGAAGGAACCTGTCATCTCAGTGCCATCTTGTGAACAATGTGGTGACCTTAGTCACCACTTTAGACTCCTAAATCTATGCCAGAGAAGAGAATGGAAAAACCCCTGAGGAGTTATGCTCTCCTCTAATCACTTGTCTTCTAATGTAAGCACCTCTCCTGGAGGGACACCTAGTCCCTTCTTAGAAGATGGAGTCAAGATCACTGGCTTAGGATCCAGGATCTATACTACCTTGGGAAAGTACAGAAAAAAAACCAAGAACTTAAAAAAAATACATTTTTTTTTTAAATATCACACTATTTACTAACCCTAACATTTCTGGGGAACAACTGAAAGGAGGAAAATCCCTTGACAGACTTGATGTATGAACCACTTTGTGTGAGAAAAGATGGTCTTCATAAAATTATGAGTTATACTTATCTGTCACCAACAGACTCAGAAGACTGAACACTGGCTATCTGGAAAGCATAGCCGGAAAAGACAAGGCTAGGCTCGCTCCAGCTGCTGTTGGACACACCTGAACACAAATACAGTGGTGGAAAGGGGGAACAGAGCTTACTTCAAGGGTAGATGAGAATACTTTAGGGGGGAAGAGAAACAGCTGTGCTTGTGCAGGTGCAGCACCTGATTACACCGAGTTCCTGATGCAGCCCTAGAAGATGCATCCTTGCTGACTAACAGAGACAAATTCACGCAGTCTCAGATTATGTTTTTGAGATTGTTGATTTCCATTAAGGCAGTAAACATTTTGTTTCTCAATTCAAGTTTGCAGATGAATAACCTCTGTCTTTATAAATAAATTTATAAAAGTACAAAAGCATTATCAAGGCAAGGCTATTTAGCAACTGTACACTTGCCATTTGGCAGAGAGTTGCACAATTGCATCAAGTTTAGTCACATGAAGCTTCTTTATGGTTTCCTATCTAGAGGAAGGAAGTCTTGGGATAGCTCTACAGCAGCTGATTACATGAGTCCACTGGGAGGTCTGAACTCCCATGGCTAGACCCTTTTCAGCAATGACACAAGTCCATTTTGTACTTGCTCTGGTCAGTGCTGCTGTATCACACCACACAACTAACACACATCCTTCAAGGTAGCTGGCAGCCCCAAACAGTGTGTTGGAGGAAGGAGCACTGTGTTGACAATTCAAAGAGAAAGCCTCCCCGGAGGACAAGATATTGGAAAAAAGATAATAAACCAACTGCCTGAGCAAAACCACTCTCCTAGTCCTATCGAGAAGAAAGCAGATCTCATCCCTGAGTAAAGGACATAATGGTGTTTCCATATTACACAGACTCAATTCTGCCTTGTTAACAAGTCAGAAGCCACTGAAGAAGTAAATACAAGAAAACTAAGTGTATTGGGTGGACTACTGCGCTCAAGCCTGAACACCGGAGAGGGAACAACTATACAAGTGCTCACTGCGCAGAGCTGAACCACATCTGAAACTCTACTGCCAGGGTGCTACCAACACTCTCACACTTTGAATTACAGTAGAAAAAGTAGCACTGACAGTCAGTGGTGCTGTCAAGTGACAGAGAAGGTTAAGAAACTGTTACCCTTAGACTGAAAGGGACACCAGTCCACCTTGGAGTCAGATGCACAAAAACCATGGAAGCCTGATTGACCAAAACATAACGTACATTTTAAAATATATAATTTAGAATTAAGATAATGCAACAAGGGTTGAAATAGTTGCAAGTAACTACTGCCACTCATGTACCCAAGAGGGTCTCCTGCCAAGAAGAGAATAAATACCAAGAAATCCACTGTGGCACCAAGCTTTCTCAAGGAATTTCCAAATAGTGATGTCTGACTTGAGAGAAAAGACAAACCGTTGCAGTTAAGCTGCAACAAGCAAAGGCGAGGCGTGCCTTCTTAGTGCTAGAAATAGTTATCTTTAAGACATAGAAAGGCTTAACAGAGAAAACAGTAGTTAACTTCTCTTAATAAAATATCCATCTTTTCTTTGTGTAGGGTTCCTTTGTACCTAGAGGTAATTCTTCAGTTTATCATCTGCTACTGATTAGAAAATATCCTATTCACTATAGAACAATCTAGAAGCAGGCTACTCAAAAATGAAACTTCTCAGTCAGCCTGAATAGGAACCTAGGGAGCATATTTCAAAAGCGGCATGTTAGGGAGCCTGTGGCGTTCTTACTCAGCAAGTAAGAAGTTACTTTACAAGTCAGAAAAGCTGCCCAAGTCAAAGCTGAGTAACCTATCACACAATGACAGGCTCGGGGCCAGCATACAAGTTCAGATCTTTAGAGACTGTGTGAACACACTTCAAGAAGCTATCAAGCAAACACTATGTTACCAGCAGCACTTGGCAAAACAATGTTTTGAAAGTCACACAACATAAAAGCCTTTATATTTTGTGAAAACTAACTTATACTCCGTCTCAGTTCCATAGAGGTAGCAATGCCAAAACTGAGGAAAACCATACAACACCAAATTACACACTGGCTGGAATTTATTATCCAAATTTCTCTCAACTATCCCTACATTGGTAGCAAGGCTTGAAATTCTCATTCAGACTACAGTTGTGCAATAGAAACATGTGAATTATGCGTCAATAACCCTGAAGTGGCATCACGCTACCTTGTCAAACTCATTTTTCCTTCCCCACATCTCAGACACTTCATTATTTACTCTCTAATACTGAATCCATGTCTGACTCTAAACTTAGATTTTCAGAGGTGTTTTCTCTGATGTGTTTGTGTTTCAGTAAGGAAAAAAACCCACAGGTGCTCTACGACTCAAAGAGCACAAGCAGCTCTGTTGGGCTTAGCACACAACCCAACTGACCCATCGTACTGAACAAGCACCATCTTCCTCCACATTTCAAAAGGCAGCAGTTAAGTTTGAGGGGAGGTACTTCATTTCCCATAGCCCCCTTTCCCTGTATTTATCACTTTACTACCTAAATCTTTTTTTCATTCCATAGGCACATTTGATGTTGGTGAGGAAATTCATCGTGAAATACTTAATCCCGACATATGAAATAGTCAGCTTAATGCTTGCTGCTCAGTGTCAATGGAAAACTGAAACAGTAAGTGAGGTGTGGCGAGGTATTCTGGAGGGAAAAAAATTTCTATTGTCCCAAAGTCAAGGCATTGCCAAATAAGCTTTCACATCTGACCCACCCATGCTAATCCTCCAGCCTCCTGTGATCACTTATCCTCATCAGTCTTCACTCAGATGACTAAAAGGCTGCAAACAAGCTAAAAAACATCTGAAGAATTCAGCTCCTATCTTATTATCTCATATTCTTCTCCCCTCACTACCGCCCCAGCCCCACACTCTGGCAGAAGATGGCGGAGGCTATCTGTACTCCAAGAAGGGTCTCTACTTGCACCACAAAGTTTTCAGCTGAGATGGTAGGATAAAGTTACGTAGAAACACCCAGCTACTAGACACTGGTACAAAGTCTCGATTGTCAGTAAACAGTTACTCTGTAGTAAAATAAACTCGGGCTGTTGCCTCAGCTGCAGAAGCCTAACAGATTCTACATGCCAGAAATTGGTAATTAAGCAGGGGAAGACTACTACCGTCCCAGAATATATTAGCTGTGGTACCACTTAAAAACTACGCAGGCTGATTAGAAGGCAAACAAAAGCAATTCTTCATTTAAGCCATAACTCTATTAAATAAGCTATACAAAGAATTCCCACTATAACACCAGTTCAATGCCACTTAAGCTGCCAATCCTAAAAAGCAAGTCCAGTAGCACCGTAAGTCTCTGTGCTCACTAGACTGGCTCATAAGAGCTGGATATTTGACCTGCTCAGTGCCCCTTGTGAGTGACATCTTTCAGGCTCACTGACACTGAAGTACCATCAACCATGATAACAATATTTACTACCAAAGAAAAGTTAAAGGTTCCAAAGGCTGTCATAATCCCCGAAATGACAGCAGATAGCCGTTCTCAGCTGCTGCTTTATTCAGGAAATATTTTCGCTAGCTGCTGGAGAAGTTTCCTTTGCTGCCAAAGCCACACTTCAGAAACTCGATAGCGTCGCGTGATGCGGCTTTCAAGGCAAGAAACCTACAGCAAGGTAGCTATCAGTAAACAAGCACCACACGCTTCCTCGTAAAGCACTCCTGCTGCGCTGACAAACCTTCTCATCAAGGCACTAAAATCTTTCTATTCCAGCGACGTTTCAGATTTCTCTCAAGATACGGCAGGATGAAAGCCATTAAGTGAGGGAGCACGACATGCCCTAGCGAAGGGAGCTGCCTCCTAGCCATGACATCAGTAGTTCCTGCGTCTCCATGCCTCGTGAGGGGTAAAGGTGTATTTGCAGGTTCTTCCCGGAGCGCTGCCCCTACATCCAGTGCAGACGCTCAGATGAGCGTTCCCGGGCGCTACACGGTTCTTCCCCCCCCCCCAGCACAGCCGCCCCCCGCAGCTCTCAGAGGTTCCCGGTGGGAACGGCGGGGGGGTCGGTGCAGGGAGAGGGAGGGAAGACCTCCCCAAAGGACACCCCCGCCCCCGGCCCCGACCTGGCCGCGGCCCAGCCGGACGCCGCCGCCGCCGCCCCCAGGAGGCCCGGGCCCCCCCCGCCGGGTCCGGCGTTACCGCCCCGGACCGGCCCCGGCAGGGGGGAGCCCGCGGGCGGGTCTCCAGCTCCAGCCGGGGCGCAG
>JAVKLA010000057.1:2615457-2654322 GCA_034782735.1 Sagittarius serpentarius | reverse complement strand
GCCGCCCCGCCCCCCCCCCGTACCGAGCCGGGCGGCCGCCGCGAGCAGCCCCCGCCCGCCCTGGGCGCCCGCCATGGCGGGGACAACGGACGGGGCGCGGCGGCCCCGGCGGGAGCGCGGCGGCGGGGCGAGGGCGGCGGCGGCGGCGGCGGCAGCGCACCGCGCTCGGGAGACTGGCGACGGCCCCGGCCGGTCATATGGTCTCTGACGTCACCCGGCCCGCCCGGGCGGCGTCACGTGACCCAAAGGGGCTCGGCGAGGGCGAGGGCGGTGGGCAGGATCTCGCGAGAGCAGGGGGCGGGGCGGGCCGGGTGGCGGCGGGGAAGGCGGCCCGGGGTTAAAGGGGAGGGGGGGCCGAGGCGGGGTGAGAAGTGGCTTTGGCGAGCGAGGGACCCGCCGAAGTCCTGTATTGCCTCCGGAATGTGTTTCTTGCCGCTGAGTCTACAGGCAGCCTGAGGTGAGTACGGCCACCTGGCACAGAGCTAACTCGGTCCCGGCGGTACAAAAGCCCGGGAAGTAAGGGTCTGGTGCCTCTGTGTATACCTGTGGGTACATACAACCCACGTACGTGTTCCAAGCCACGACAGGGACTGCTAATGACTTGTGGTTGTACGGGTAGAATTAATTGCACTTTCACGTAGTTTCTGATGTTGTCTGATGTTTTTGTACACAAGAGTTGTAAGAAATCCCCTTTTTTTTTTCTGAGAGAACTAGAAAAAAAGAGGTGAAGTTAGTCTGTCAACATTCTGGGAGGTTAGCGCAGTCCAGGAGATAGATAGGGAGCCCGGGCCAGTTGATCGCTTTGCAATTCGATGCTCACTCTTACCGAAGCTGTTAAGGATGCTCTTTCTTCACACGAAAGCTCAGAGGTACTTATGTTCCTACTGAAATCCTATTTCCAGTACCGTTGGAAAGTGTGCCAATAGCAGGGTGCTGCTGCTTTCTCAGAATGACTGCCATGTCATCCCTCTCCTCACTGCAGTGTACTCCGGATTAATCCGCTCTGAGACAGAATCATTTATGCTCCCAAGCTGCCTTCGTACATTTTTACTTGGAACCAATCTGAAATGCAGTTTAGCTACTACCGGCTGCTAAAGTCAAGTCCAGCTACTGTACACTTGATGACCTCTCCCTGATGCCTGTCTCAATTCACTTACACTTCCCGTTTCCCCAAAACATCCTAGAGAAGTTTATTTGCTCTTCAGGGTGGCTTGGGGATCTGCCTTTCTTTTTCGATGCTATTGCTATAAACAGACATTTCTTAATGCTGCATTTTTATCTGTGAGTTTTTAGAGACAGTAATGTCTTATTTTAGTTTGTTTGCTTTTCTCTGCAGCACTTCTAGCAGTCTTTATTCTTGCCGTGTATTGCCAAAAGCAGAAGTTAGATTGAAAAAGGACATAAGGAACAGCTCTGGTCAAGTATTTGAATGAGTCATCTGCAGAGGAGTTGAGGTTAATGGAGGTGGGACATGGGTTGTTCTCATTTTTTAATCACTGTTTTTGGAACCTGCACTGGCAGTGGAGGAAGGTCTGCGGAATACTTGAAGTCCACCGGAAAACAAAAGAGAGAGGGAGGCCCAGTCAGGTTTAAACTTGCTGTGCAGTAGTCTGCCTGTCTACTGGAAAACTGGTAGGTGTCTATGAATTGAAAAATGACAGGTGCTTGGATTACTACCAATTAATATCAATATGTAAGTTGCATCAAGCAACAATATTGTGGCAAGAAACTGGTAAATAAAGAACGTAAGGCTATCAGCAATGATGTTGATCTTACGTGCTGTGGATCATTAGCTTACTAAGACTTTTACAGTGGTGTAGAAACTGGACAATAACCAATTAACATGTCATTGTCAGTAGAACTATTACCAGGGTGTTTGTTAGCCTGTTTTGCTAACGGAACAAGTCTTAGGCAACCACGTCAGCCATCGGCCTCACTGCTCAGTAACTTGTTGGCTGACATCAATCAGACTTTATAGCAGGGTAACATAAACAAACACGAAGTTACAGCTTTTGTAAAAGCTGGTATATAGACAGCCCGGAGAACCACATTTAGTGATGTCGCTAAGGGGAACGTAGTCCATGCCCAGCCCATACGCATTTTGTTTGACAGAGCTGCTGGCCAACCAACACACACACACAGTTCCAGAGCAGCCGTGGTACACTCCTGGCCCCTCTTCAGAGCCATGGATGCAGAACGGCTGCTTATGGGGAAGAACATGGGAAACACCCACAAGATCTACGAGCTGTTACTACCATACGAATGTTCTGCAAAGTTGCAGAGTACTAGCACGGGAGACAGAGTACCAGTTGGGAATTTTTACCAGGAAAGAAATTCCACGGAACATGACTCCGTTTTTCCTGTAGCTTTTTGCTGCGTATTGTCTGACTTCACAGTGTTACTTTCTTTCTGGAGAGACTTGCTAGGAACAGATAACCAACGTTATAGTACAGAGTCCTCTCTCCCTAATGCACCTGCCAAAGATCATAAACCTCCAAACAGATTTATCTGCGTAACAAATCCATGTACTGAAGTTGCCCGAAAGGTGTGCGATTTTTTTTTTTTTCAGAGATGCATAGCACAAAGAAAGGAAGAAAGAAGCTGCAGCAAACCAAGGGAGTTAAATGATAAAACTGGGTTCAGGTAAAGGAATACAGGGGAAGCTAAAATACAGAACTAAGAAAAGAGGACACAAGGAGCAGGCAGGAAGGAGGCTGTTGGTGGCTGGTAAAGGAGAGCTGTAATTGCCAAGACTTGGGACGCACCTGCTAGTCAGCCATCAGCCTGCATTCTCACATTCACTTTCCCTTAGGAAATGTTGGGCTAGGTGACAGAGTGTCACATTTAGGAAAAATGCTTTTAAAATGCCTGTAACATATGGTCTGGATGAGTTATCTGAACGTTTAAGTCAAACTGAGTTAAATTGGAAAGTTTCAAGTTAAATTGGAAGGGTTGGGTAAGATTGGAGAGCCCCTGCCTGAATCCCAGATTCCTGCTGTTATTTTTGTCATTCCATAGAAGCTGCTACACAATTTGTTCCAAGGATGCTGAATTGCCAAGATCCAGGTTTTCAAGGCATCTTCTGAACACAGACGTGCTAGAGAGGAAATCTGTTACTTTGCTACAGCCTGATGTCTTCAACACCGGGTGATCTTCCAAGAAGAAAGAGAAGAAATGTTTAGCAAACTCTGCCCTCTGGGCACAACTCAGGGTGCGATGTGAACCCAAATAGCTAGCATCAAACCAACAGCTGGTTGAGACTGGATGCTCAAATTCTATCACCAGCTATCAAAAAGCAATCAAACGCAGCTATTTTGCTATGAAGAAGTGATTACCATGCTGACTAATAAACTAACTGCTTACCTGTTTGGTTCAGCACATACCAAATCCCAGGAAGAGAAATTTGAGGAAATCAAATTAAAAATGAGGACCGGAGAAAGAGAGAGTCACGATCACCTGGCCTGTCAGCCTCTCCTGTAGCTTTTGGACCTCTGAAACCACTTTCAGACCAATTTGGAAGAGTAAAAATCTTCAGAGATCATTACATTCTCTGTAAGTTTGGGGGGGGTAAGGGGATGGGTGGAGATCAGCAGCTCAATAAAGGAGAAAAGACCAATGCTCCCACAAGCAGAAAGGCAGAACTAAGCAAAAAACCCTTCTGCAGCACTGCTGCGGCTTGAGGTTGTTTGCGGGGGGGATGACAGAGTAGGGGACCAAGGGGGTACATCACAGAAAGACAGGCTTCATAATTTCCACTGCCCGTGGAACAACTCATTTCTAATTGCTGTAGCAGAGTAATTTGGCCAAAAAGTTCTAGTCTATGGCAATTAAGAAAAAGCACACATCTCAGCACTTTTAATCAATTAACATTGCTTCGTAAGGCAGAAGCATATCAATCATCTTCAGGATAACACCACTGCTTTTAATCTATTGTTTAAACCCGTTGAACCAGGAAGCTGGGGTTCAGAAAGGGAAGGCGGTACACATTCACTGGTATCAGTTACTGCATACCACTGCCAGCTTTCTGTGTGGATAAAGCCTCGTTCCTCACAGAAATGTAATGGCCAATACTCCTGATCTGATCGGCTTCCATATGCATAGAAAGTCAATTACAAGGTACATGGTATGATTAACACTAAAGAACAAACTGCACAAGTAAACTGAAGTGCCACGTTCTCACAAAGGCTAAGAAATTAATATTTAATATGCATCAAAGATTTTATTTGCATTAACTGAAGATTCAAATATTAAAATAAGTCTACATTAAATTACAATATTAAATACGCTTTAAATACAACAAACTAAACACCTTTAGTTTCTAAACACAAAGGGAACAAAAATAATTCAGAAGAACGCAATACAGTTAATGACACCAGATGACAGAATAAGGACTTTAATATGTAAATCCACAAGATGTCAACTCTTAGCAATGTTTACTTCAAGAAGAGGTGGTGGCCTTTTAATTGATGCACAAAGCCCATGTTACATAAACTTAGTAAGGTATCTCTCAAGAAAATATTGCTCAGTTAAATTCTCATTTATGCCATGATCAAAACTCCTTTGGTAGCTCTTTTTCAGAATGAAACACACCAGTATGCAAATCCAGAAAATAAAGAGAGTCTTGTAAGTATTGCCACAAAAGGTGTCCTCCTTATAGTTACAATTACCTAACAGATCTACGGTGTCTTTCATTCTTTAATTCAAATCAACTTACATATATACAATATGTAACAAAGTACTCACAAAGTCCTTAGTCTTTCAAGACAAAAAAAAACTATGCTTTCACAATATCGAGACCATAAAAGTCTTTTTAAAAAAAGGTTTTGTTTTTTAAAGTGGAGCACGCTGTACAGTAGGTTCCCTGTATGTTATTTTCAAGGCAAAACTAAATGTTACGGCAATTACCTAAACAGTGATAAACACCAGTTGCCCTAAAATGAGGTAGGGCCTCTTTGACTCAGATCTAATCTTTGCCACCCAAGCCAGCAGCAGTAGTAATAAAATAATAATCCGTATCTTAGCTAAATAATCCAACAACTCACTACACACATGAACGCAGTTGTCGTCTTGGCACTTCAAAGATCTCGCTTCAAAACCTGATTTATCCAAACCAGACCGAAGTTTATAATCAATCTGAAAGAAAATTAACTGAACACAAGTTTAAGGGTTTTCACGGTGCATAATTTCAAAAAATTCAGTGTATTTCAATGACACTGCTTGTATGTAAGTGTTATCAATTAAGGGTTTTTAAAAAGTTACACAAGTTGTCACTGTAGCTAAAGAGTGCAGCATATAGGGTCTTTATGGATGCAGTTAGGAACACATAAATGAAGAAACCAGACTTGCATCCATCACAGGAGTATTTCTCACACAGGTAATTACCTTTCCATCCAGCTTCAATGACATTGTTAAACAAAACTGTAAAACCAAATTTTTAAGAACCCAAAAGAACAAAAGAGTAACTAAAAGAAATAAAAACATGACGTTTAAAATTAGTAAGGAGTCTTGACAAGTATGATCAATTAACATGTTGCTTTGCTTCTTTTCCACAGCAGTGCATGCAGCTGGTTGAATAATATACATCAACCTGAAATCTGCTAAAAGGAAGGTCTGGAACAGCATAGGTATTTGGTGTCCTGAAGAAGATACATGTGGATGATTTTGGTTTTTATTTTTTGGGTTTGTTTTTTATTTTTTTTTAAATAAAAGTATTTCTTCTCCATTATGCAACATAGTGGTACTGATTGGGGTTGTCTTTGTCTCTCTCCATATAGTCTCTGTCAATGAGAGATTCAATCCTCTTTTTCAAGTCTCCAGGCTACAAGAAAAGATGAGATTAGTGTAACAGTTAGTAATACAAATGCAAATATATTTTATTTTAAAAAATAGGACTGCTAACAGCTACGTAAGAAAATGTGCCATAGTAAATATCTAAATATAATTTCCTACTGATACACTGGCTTATTTTTGTTCACGCGCTCATTTTAATACCTTAATCTTTAGATTTGATTCAGACATATTTCACATTGCTTACTCGTATGGACAAGCTGAATGGAAAAATACATTGCATATTTTTAGATAATCCTAGGATGGTTTGAAAACCAAAATAGGTTACCTTTACGGGAAATTTCAGTTGATTGTACAATTCAGAAACAAGGAGATTATGACCAAGAGTCTTTCTCATCTTCATTATTCGTACAATAGCAGCATCAATCTGATATTGCCTGTCTTGAAATACTCTTTCAGTTGTGCTGACCTGTTCCTCGACCTAAAGAACGACACCACAAATACCACCTTTTATTGGTATTTTTTTATCCATTATATTTCTATAGTTAAACTTTACAATGAAATGAAACTCATATATTCTTATTCATCTTTGAGAGAGATGCATGCATTACTGCATGCTAAGAGCTAAGTGATTCTGAAGTGTACTGCTAAAGCAAGCCAAAGATGAAATTAAGGATAATGTAAAGAAAAAAAAAAATGTATGTCTTATTATCAATCTATTTGATAAATTAAACTAAATGTTACAAACTCACTTCAGATTTTTGAAAGAACACATAACAGTCTGACAGCCCAAATAGAGTAGTCTTTTGCATCAAGCTGATCAACTCCAATTTGACTTTTAGGGATTTTAACATTCAAAGGCAAAAAAGAAACAAGTCAGTATTAATTAAAACATGTCACCTTGTGTCAAGAATTGGGATTCAAGTACCAGAAAGACATCCACTGCAAAACCAGGGACAACCCTGACTTTAGTAACTCTCTTACCCGCTAAATAAAGAAGAGACATGGTGACGTTTCATTCATGAGTTCAGTATAGTACAGTATAGTACCAACACTGCAGCCATGCCACAGAAACTTCTAAGATAGACTGAAACATCTACAAGATCCTATCAGTTTAATATACAGGCATTTAAATCTGCAAGCACAGGAAGGAAACTAATTTGTTTTGATTTCAGTGAGTTTTAAAATCTTTATTGCCTCTGCGAGTCATCGTGACTACCAAAAAAATTAAGTATCTGTTTCCTTTCTCCATGTGCAAAAACTACAAGAGGAAATGCAGAGATTCTATCCATGTGGGATATGTGGTTAAACAGTTAACATAAACTGAATGAATGCAAAAACCAAATACATACTGTTTCTTTCATTTGGATTTGGTTGATCTTTATTCTAAACAATTTATGCTTGAAATCACCATTAAAGATGAATTTATCTCCATCTTCTACATCCTTGCCCTTTGGATTTTTAATCAACACTCGCGCTTTTCCACAAGCTAAAGACTGCAAGGTTCTTCTTAATTCACTGTCCTCTGTGAAGAAATTCAAAGGATGGGAGAAAACAGAACAAAACATTAACATGAAGAGTTTTATGTAATTAATCTAGAAATACAATTGCAAAGTGGTTTTATCTTAACACCTTCTTCCCGCTAAGTTCCAGTTAGGTATCAACTCGTAGCCTTCAAGCTTGGTCTCACATCTGTCACAGGTAAGTGCTGAGAGCGTGCACAGAATTGTGCATGTCACGAAGACAGACTCAGGCTCATCTCGGTGAGCTTTCTATCCAAAAGTAGTTTCAGAAAAGACTGCACATTAATGTCAGCCTGGTTTTATTGCTTTAGTTTTGTTTGGTAGTAAGGGGACTTTAGAAGGGAAAAAAAAAAAAAATCAGTTGATGACAAACTCAAGCCTCCCATTTTATGATCTCATCACTGTTTTTAACACACACCAAAAATATATATAATAAAATAAAAAAACAGAAGTCTAAGTTGATAGGAAGATGTTTTGTGAGAAGGTAGAGCTGACAACTGTTACAGTCACTAACTTCCCCCACGACAAGAAAGCAGTAGGAACAAGCAGGTGAGGAAAATTCTATCTAGTAAGATTTAAAGCTAAAAGAGTTTGGACAAGTAGGTAAAATGAAGTCTAAAACTTTCTGATAATTCTGTTGCAAAGTCTAGTATCAGGATTTTGCATTAAAACAGCCTCTGCAGTCTCTAGAATACTTTTATTCACAATATAAAATTATCACCAAATGTGTGGGATCTCCTGAACAGTTTTACTCCAAAAACTGAAAGAAGGGTTTTGCAATCTAGTGCTGAAGGGCAGTGTAGGTGAGTAAAAGATTTAACACTATTATTACTTCTAAAATACCTAAAACTTTCACACAGTGACATTTTCCTTTCTTTAAACTTCCAGCTGTTCTATGATTACTAAAAAAAACTTTAAACCACATTGACTAAACAGGCATTTATGACGTTTCACACTTTTGGGGTGTTTCACCGTCAGTAAATGCAGATGGTTGAGTTACGTTTTGGTTCGAACACAAGGATGCTGTTAAAAACACTCGGTATACTTTGGAGCTTCGCTTCTGCCTTGCACACTAAGTCGCAGGTTACTGCATGCCAAAGGGAAGGAATCTGCAATTACCTACCAATCCCTGAAGTAAAAGTAAGAAATACAGCTCCTAGAGGCTTTCTTGATAATGAGAAAGGCAGGTAAAAACATGGGAGTATATTTGGACAGCACACCTCAAAGAAGCACGGTTACCAAAGAGAAGGTAACTATCCTTTCTTTGAGTGACAGTTCATGCATTTTCCGACTGTGCTCACATACCAGGGACAATCTTGTCTCTTTAACGAGACTGGCAATAATTTATTGTAACAGTGACTGGAAAACACAAGTTCCAACTATGGCCAGGTAATGCAGATGGAGACCGTGATATTCTAAAAGGGCAGAAATCCACGTGCTGTTTTATTTGGGTTTGTTTCATTTTTAAGTAATGTGGTAATCGCCTGTGAGGTACTCTTCTACTTAGCATGAGGAAAATTCACGAGTATGACTTTTTGACCTCCAAAAGTACATGTATTTTGTGTTAGATGGCAATGGAATGTAAAGATAGAATAGACAAAGTCTGAAATGCATGTAGAGACCAGTTGCCCAAACTGTTTCAATACCCAAGGGTTTTGATACCCAGATACCCACTTACTTTAAAAAGTGCAAGACATTTACAAAACTAACTTGTAATACTGTAAACACAGCAACGTAGCTAGTGCTGAAGCTGCATAAATTAGTAAGTGGAGAGCAGAACTGCAGAATACACTATATTCACCTCTGTAAAATATATATAGTAGATAATGAATGTATGAAAGACTTATTAAAGAACTGGAACTCTGGACATGGGTGTTGTGTCCTGCCAAGGGCAGCACTGAACACACATTGCTAGGTTTTATTTTGTGAAACAGCTTGCTTAAGCGACTGAAGGTTTCAAGTCGTACTATCTTACCGGATTCTGCCACACTGACTGGTCATTTCTTTACTTTGACATTGGTATAAACCTTGAGTGTAACAAACAAATACTTATCTGACTGGCCCTATCTTCTGCTGTAGTCAGCAAGGGAGTCGGGAAGACAAGACCTGAGGAAGCCCCGTGGAAGCACTGCTAAAGCTGCTTCAGCAGGAGAAGGAAGAGTACCAAACTTGCCAAACACATTTTTATAACACTGGAAAATCCCAAACGCTTCACACCTCATTCCAGCACATTATTCACGATGCTTACATAGTAAGAGGTCCACAGGAACACATTAAAAAAGCAGAATATAATTTACAATCACCTCCTTTATGGTGTGCTCAATTAAGAATCAATGCATGTGCAAGAAATCGGGGGGTGACTCAATTTGAGTTGATGTTTGAGAATCAGCGCTTTAAGGCCTGCCATTTATCTTAGGCAGCTAACTCGGTTTCAGTTGAGAACAACCACATTAGATGTTATATGGATCGGACCAAAGTGTCTGCCTTGCCCAACATGGGTTCCTTGACTCGGCTAGTAATAGACGGAGAAGCTGAAAGGTGCATGAATTCTCGTGCTGTGAGAGCTAGCGAATTCACTGTTCACTGTCTCTAAGCCATATAATCCTACAGACTATTGTATTTCCTCCTTTTCACCTCTCTCCAAATTATCACTGCCCCAAGTTTAAGAGATGAACTCTCCATCCACAGCATGGGAACTGTTCTATACCTTCCATATTTCTTCTCATCTCTTTGTCCTCATGTTTCTTTGTCCTTATCTAATTCTACTGTATACCAGGGCTAGCCTGAAGTCTATGAAGTAAGTATGTAAACACAAGCACACACAAAGCACGATGATGCTTTCTCTTTGTTCTCAGTAACTTCCCCAGGAGTTACCAGCACACTATTTGCCCTTCTGACCACCGATGAACTTTCAGTTGGTGTTTTCAGGGGACACAACGACAGCACAACTTCATTCCTGAGCAGTCATCCTAACAAAGCCAACCTTTGACGTGTGGGTAAGGTTATTTCTCCCCCTGCCCCAGACGTATTTATATTCATCAACACTGAATGCCATTTGATCTCTTAATTGTTCAACAGCATGAGATCCTTTTCTAATTTTTTTTTTTACATGTTTCAGATTTGACGTTCCTAAGGGATCGGCATCAAATTCTGTCACATCAGTATTCATCTTCTTCAGATCATTAATGGCCTTGTCAAATAATACCTGGGGATCCCAAATAAGAGCTTTCTTTCACTATGAAAGCTGCCCATTCATTTCTACCTGTTCTTTTCTGTCTTTTAATGAATTATTCACCCCTAAGAGAAACTTCCCTCTCAAGCCATGAAAATTTTGTTCATTTTAGAGCTTGTAAGGAGCTCTTATCAAGAACTTTTAAAAAGCCAAGTGCACAGTTATGATTGTGCATACGCTTGCTGACTCTCTCAAAGAATTTCAAAGGAAAATCATGCATCATGTAAATCATGCTGGCTCTTCCCTAATACACACTTATCCATGGGCCTACCAATTCTGTTCTTCCCAGTACAGACCTGCTACCCTGCAGTAATCTGCAGAATTACCCCATGAACATAAAAAAGAAATTAAAAATTTAGCATTGCTCTTGTCAAGCTCGCACCAAGGCTCACTTAAATTATAATCTAGAAAGATTCCTGTAAAGCTTTGGGGCGGATACTATTCAGCTGGCAGTGGTCTAATTTACTGATTTACTTATCTGTTCTAAACCCTTTACTGACACTTCAACTTGCGATATTTTATTCTGCCCTATGGCATGTATGTGGCCCTCTGAACTCTTCTGCAGTAAACACCAATATGCAAAGATGGGGTAACACCTCATAATAGGGCCTCAACATAAACAAACGTTAATTAACTAAAATCTGCACAAGGCTTCCACCACCTCCCAGAAAGAGCTGGCACATGTGAACACCAAAGTAAAGGAAGTGGTTAGGGCCAGTTCTTCAGAGTTGGGAGGCTCAGTATTCCTTTCAGTGTTCAGTTTAGAACTGAAGAACAGGTACCCTGGGTCAGAAGGTCCATCTAGCCCAGCACCCTGTCTCCAGCAGTGGCCACGAGCAGGTGAGCATAGAGCCGCATCCAAGAGCAAAGCTAATACAGCTCCACACATCTCTGCTCTTCCTCCTCTCCTCATCCTACTGCTCTCTAAGTCTCCAGGCACTTAGGGCTCAAGGACTTCCTAAGCCAGAGGTGGTTTCTATATGTTGAGAAACCTTCAGTGCTTTGCTCTTCCCTGAACCCGTCCCCTTGAATTCTGCAAACTTGCACCTTTTACAGCATGCTTTTTAGTTTTCACCACCATGTGCTCATTTTGGTGTTTTGCCCTGAGGCTTTTTTCGAGTAAGAAAACAAATCCTCATTCACCTTATTCTTTACCTTTTGGTCTATTTAGTTTAATCCTAGCACATACAACTGTTCCTTCTAAAGAAGCTGTCCCACATCTCCCATCTTTATTCCCATTCTCTGAACTCTTCTTGGATCCCACTATGTTATTTTTAGATGGTGGAAGGAGAAGTCTGACAAACCCTACAGACCTTCTAAAACGTTAAAAGGTGCCATCAACTCCCTTTCAATTTAGATGGAGCCCACCCTTCTTGTACAGGTTCCCCCTGTTTCAAAGGCCTTCCTACTTCCTAATAAATCTAGACCCTCTTCCATATGTCATTTGTTCAAGCGTACATTGCAATTCTGCCTGTCTAGCCCTGCACATGGTGTTTAGAACATATAGAAACAGTTTCTATGGCAACCCTAATGCCCAGGTTTTGCCCTCCAGGATTTCTACCACGTCCTGTTATTTGTACCCATGAGCCAGGACCTCTGGTTCATCCAAGTGGTCTCATCCAGGGGAGTCTGGCTGTCAGCACCTCTGCCCTTAGTGGTCAATTCACCAAGCAGCTGCATCACAAATTCAGCTGCTTTTTCTAATAACTGAATCGCTGTTCTTTTCCGCGGAGGCAGGATAACAGCCTTCGGCAGGGTACTGCTGAGCGAAAGGATCTTCCAAATAGCAGGAGGCAGGAAGGGCGCTGCATGGGAGCTATTTCTGACATAATTTCTGGCCATAAGTGTTGCCTTTTCTTTAGCGGTAGGGAGACTGCTAGGTGGGAATGGGACCTCTCTAAGCAGCTCCAAATGCCTTGGGTAAGTAGAGCCTGGGAAGACAGAGATTTTAAGTCATCCATCCTGGCCCCACGGGAACCCCGTGGGCCATGAACCTCATTACTTGCATTCCTGTACTAGGAGAGAAACACAGACATGGCACTCAGTGCAATGACATAACATAATACAGGTAGCTCCCAACTATCAATTGTAGCCAGCTGCCTTAAAAACAGTCTATTGAAATCCTTTCTATTGTGCTATAATGGAATGGATTTCCATGCAGCAGTTTTTATCTGTTGCTGTCAGGCAGCCAGAATGCAAGCTCCAAGGTACAGCAATACAAGATGAGAAAGCAGGATCTGGATCGGGCTTGAGTGAACTTATGTTTGTTCTGTAACCATTGTACTCTGACCTAATGAGCCTCTCCGGACTATCCTGATGCTTATCATTCACACCGGCTTGAGTTTTCTTCAACTCCCTTAGCATTAATGGAGCGGATGACTAAGCACCTTGAAGCACTGACACTGAGAAGCTGGACCACCCGGGCTGTACTGCCTTCTGCAACGCATCACTCTGAACCACAGGGATCCTTGATATTCCCTTTTTACAGTATTTTAGTAAACATATTTACAGTATTTTAGTATGTGTATGGGTTCAAACACTCTTTCAGCAGTTGTTGTATTGGGTTGATCTTAAGATTCAGTACGTGAAGGGCCACTGGGTGTAACCTGCTGGTTGATGCAGAAGTTCCAGAGAGTAAAGAGATGACAGTATTACCATTTTTAATGCCAATGGCTGTAACTAATTCAAGGAAGTGTAAAAATTTGGAAAAAAAAAAAAATCACCCAAGAGCATAAAAACACAGAAGGCAGATATTGCAGATGGTTAAAAAGAAAACTATACTTTTCCTCAGTTTTCTTTGTCCTTTCTGCCTTCAGGTTTCAAGTGCAGAGGGAGACAGCTAC
The DNA here is from genome assembly GCA_034782735.1 of Sagittarius serpentarius. Taxonomy (NCBI): domain Eukaryota; kingdom Metazoa; phylum Chordata; class Aves; order Accipitriformes; family Sagittariidae; genus Sagittarius; species Sagittarius serpentarius. Next base: position 2,640,937 of record JAVKLA010000057.1, on the reverse strand, counting down.
AAAGTATGCACCCTACAGGACACTGGTCATCTTAACAAATCAGACCTATTGTTAACGGGCCACTCCAGCAACAGTCATGGAAAACAGGTGGGCAAGCTCTCCGAACAGTTCAATTGAAAATACTCTCTTGAATCACCCCAAAATGACAGCATTCTACAACAGATCATTTTCAAAATACAGTATTTGAAACTAACGGAAGAAAAATAATCTGTACATACAACAGTCTTTATCACCACTTGAACTTTAAGAATGGCAATGATGCATTTTGTAAATCTAATAGGTTGTTAGTAGTACCATACACTACATAGCTCTCACTATTAATTTTGTGAAGCATCTATTTTACCTACACTAGGAAGTACAAGCCGTGTGTTTTCCTCATGTCTTTTGGTGTCTATATACTATTGGCTCATACAGTTTGTCCTAATGATCATGGAAAATTTCTTAAAATTAGGCCTTTACATACCAAATCACAACTGGCAATCAGTTGATGAATAAATTTAAGAATCAAAAAGTATTCTTCCTACCTACACCAGTGGCCATTTTAATTTCTTCAAAACTGAATTCATCTCCTTCGTTGAACATAAGCAACACTAATGTCTGAAAGAGCGATACCTGAAATTCTTTCTTTCCCTAAAAAAGAAATATCAAATAATTAGAAGTAGTATTCAGAGCATTTTCTATTGTATCCCCCAAATCTGACAAGTTACAGAAGCTATACATTCTTTTTTCTGTTTCTAGAAGAAGAGATGTGCATTTTAGAATGTCTAGCACATGGAAGAATCTGCCTGAATGCAGTATCGAGGAAACAGGATATTTTTAAAACCTCCTTTTTTGCTCCTCTAACAGTAGCAATACAGCACACAGCAGAAGCTCATTAGAATGGCCTTGTATTCACGTCACATAATTTACTTCATTTTCCTTACAATATATGAAATTCTGGCTTTGCTGCCATCAATAGCAAATCTCTTCCTACTTCACCCAAGTTTGTTTTTATAGAGATGAGCAAACTAACACAAAAGAAATCCTGGCGTTGGATCAAATATGAAAGAAACAAAAGATAATTTTGGTTTACTATGATACAGAGTGACAGTATTATCAGTAGCACAATGTTTGTACAAACAGGCAAAGGAAAAGAAATAAATAGCTCAAACTCTTCAGACAGCTGTAGACACTTCCGTCAATCGACAACTACAAACCTATCCATCTTACTGTTACATAATGCCTAAGCCCTTGAGTTTCATATTCACGATGAGTTAGTAAAAGAATTCAAGTTTTTTTTGTCTTTGCCCTGGCTCAATTACGCTGCATTATTAGCAAGGCAAGATACTCCATGAGACAAAACAAAACCACATTAAGAAACAATGTGGTTATTTAACACTTAAATAATTCAACAAGTGTTTAAATTTTAACCACCGTCATTACATGACTAACACTCTTCAGTTTCTTTTTGTATCAGTGAAGCACACTAAAAACGTCACCAGTATTTCTGTGATCAAAACAACTCCATATTAAAAATAAAGAGATGCTGCATTCTTTTTCTTTCATTAATTTCCTACTTTATTACAACTTACTTTATTCGACTGAGCAACAATTCCTATCAAATTAATACAAATGTTACCAAAAGGTATCGCATTGTTGTTTTCCGTTAGCTAGGTAGTATGTCAGTTTAATTATAAAAAGCCTACTTTCTATACAAAAGAACAGTACTGAATTGTGATTGTTCCTCCACAAAAACGTTGCTACCTTTATAAAAAATACAATACAGGACTAGATTCCAAATAATTGACTTAAATTTTATCCCAACAGGCTAAGCATTAAACAAGCAAACTTACTTCCTTAAATTCTGCCTTTAGGACAGCATGCCCTAAAGTGGTCTGCCACTGAAGCTTTCGCCCACTGTGTTTTCCCAGGTAAAAGGTTTTAAATACCTCTTGAAGCTTTATCATCTGTAAAGCAAGGAGAGAAAAATGTTTATTAGCGTTACACCAGTGCAGTGATGCTGGATGATTTCACACATACAATTTCTTTATTCTCCTCAACAATGTTTCATAGTAAGCATTTTTGCGTGAAAAACTAAATCCAAAGAGCAAAATTCTGCTCTCAAGTACACTGGTACTATTATGCACAAAAGAAAGTCTCAATTCAAAACCAGCTTTTAGTTTGCCTTTTTTTCCCTCCTTCTTTTTTTGATTGTTTGTTTTAAAAGTAAAATAAACCCCCTGTAAAGGGCTTCAAACCTCAAAAATGAATACTAGTTTCATCCTGGACTTTGACCAAAAAGTCACCAGACAAAAAGCACACATCTCACACCTATACACTATTACCATCTGCTCCCAGTTCTTCCTTTAGTTTGTCCTATACAGATTCAAGCCTGATTCCAGTACTTGATACCCTCTTACTTCCAAGTAAGGGGCTTTTACCCCTCCATTTTCATGACGTGTCACTCAGATTGGATCCTTTCGAAGTAGTCTGCCACGGAGGAAAAGATTGCATAGGAGCAAGAGCACAAAAGCTTCCACATCTTCTGAACGGAACAGGACCCCTGCTACCACCTTTGGCCTCTGAAGTGCTCCCCACATTTCAGATCAAGCAAGGTACTACAGAAAATAGGACTCCAACTGCGTATTTCCACTCAAATCGCTACTGATAGGAGCTTCGCAAAAATCCCTCAACTTGGAAGCAATCTTTCCTCAGGCAAATGCCATTTAAATGCAGGAGCTAGTTTTGTGTGACACATTGCAGGGAACAGAGGAAGGATCTTACAGAAAAAAAGAACATGCACTACCATAACTATCGGCTATATCAAAATGTCTAACCAATGTAGTTAAAGGTTGACTAAGTTAAGGTGAACTGTCCAGTTTTAAGTGCTTGACTGCAATGTTAAATAGGACACTGATTTTATTTTAATACTAATTTTATATTATTATTATTAAAAAAGTGAAAAAAACCACCCGCATTAAGTGAAACACTTGTCCGGAAAAAAAAGTGGATTTTATCCACTGCATTTTATTTTTTGCAATTTTGGCATCTTCAAAATGAGATAAACCCCTTAAATATCTAGCAGAAAAACGTTAAGCAAAGGGCATTAGTTCACCCTATGATAGCCACTCTGTAAAATGCACTTAGAAGAAGATTTCAAACACTAACCTCTGAATTTAAGTGGACTTCCATCGGTGTATAAGTTGGCCAATATCCCATAGTTAGTATATTTACTGTCAGGTCTATATTTCCTGGGTCACTTTGGTTCTGCATATACTAAAATAGAAGAGACAAAAATCATTCAAGTATACTGTCTGTGTGCTAAATGAGAAAATATATATACTTAAATTAGAAATTTAAAATTAGCATAACAATGAAAAATGTCTACAGGCCACATCCTTGGTTAGACATGCTCTGCCAGGATTTTGAATGACTATGTAATGCTCCCCTCCCCAATTTAAAAACACAGCAAGTGTTTGGAAGTAAAAAGAAAAAACAACATGCCTTGAAGTATCCTAGCCCACTGTCTTTACAGAGTTTTAAGGTCAAAGGAACTTCAATGACATGCAAATAAAGCAAAAGAAAAGCTTTTGATCAGAAGCCAGGGCAAGAACTATAAGATCAGAAGGATCCCCTGGGACTTCCACATCTGTTAGACAAAACATTTTCATATAATTTGAGCATAGCATCAGTCAAGCCAGGCTGCAAAGTCTGGGACAGAAAAGTCACTACAGTATTGTATTACAGGAGCAGGTGTCCTGGGTCAGATCTCTACCCCAGTATCCTGTCTTCAGAAAGGCCCCAAAACGGGTACCCAGGGAGAACTGCAACAACAGGGTGAGCGTATGCAGTATTTCCTCCAAGCACTCCCTCGGTCACCAACAGGTTGGAAGCTTTGGGGCTGAGATGTACACGGTTTCTGTGCACTTAGCAGCCTTCGGGGAGTTTCTCTGGTGTGGGTCATTCACAAAGAATTCATCAGAGCAGCAACAGTTTGCAGAATGAAGGTGTATGGACTTTAAAGGATGTCAGACAAGTAAATTGCTATGTGGTATTTAGACTGTAATTTACTTAAAAAGAAATCAAATAAAACTGTAAAATAAGATTATCTCTGAATAGACGGAATTCAATTTATTATATTCTATTTATTCTAACAGAATAAATTCCGTTCTATCAACAGAACTATAAGTAGACTCTGTTACTATGACCGGGACCTGCTCAAAAGCTGTTTTGTTTAATTGTAGCTTAATCCAAGGTATAACACCATTAAGTGCTTCCCCATCACTATTGAAAATTTAGTACACAAACAGAAGCTAAATGTACCTGCTTAAACTGAACCATGACATCTTTTGACAGTTCCATGTCCTTGAACATGCCCTCCAGTTTGCTGGTAAAAGCAGCACCACATTCTGTCACATGAATTAAAGCAAATATCCCACAATTACAAAGAAGCACAGAACAAGCAATAAAGGTTTAACCTGAGACAGCTGAGCCAGATTTGCCAGGTTACAGAGCACCCACAAGTAGGTACATGTTTTAAGGATTTTGCTTATCACCAGTCACAGATCTAAGAGGTCACCCCAATAGTTCTCACTGAGCACAATGAAAGCTGTGATATGCTCAGCTATTACTTAAGACCTGGGCTGTCACTTCTTAAAGCGTTAGAAAATAAGGATTCCAATTTACATGCCAAAAAGTAATAAAAACTTAACACATCTGAAGACGCCCACCGTGTTTAAGCTTTGACAGCATGGACTTCTCAGCATCTACCGATGCACTTTTTCCAACCAGCAGTCTTTTGGCCAAGTCTTTCTTATAAAATGCCTCAAACACATCTTTACCTATATGGAAATTGAAACAAAAATAAAATACAACTGAAATCATATATTCTACTTGCATCACTGCACTTCAGGTTTGTGACACAAGCCTTTCTCATGACATGTTGATCAGCAGAACAATATTCACTATGCAACAGTGGAGAAAAACATGTAGATAACTTGTTCTTTTTATATTTTAATTATTTTCTTAATATATTTCACAAAATTTTTACTTCTTTCTTTCCCACCCCCACCGGAACATGGGCTGCCTTGTTATTTCCCATTGGATTAGCTGCAAATCATAAGAAATTATTCTGGGTTTCAGAGGAACATTCTCCCTCCAGTGGTCTGATTTATTAAAATTTAAAAAAAAGATAAAATAAAAATGGTTCCTATGTATTAAAGAAATATCCTTTAAAAGCCTAAGGTGAAGAAAAATTGACAGAAGTCATCTGACTTGGTTTGCCAATAGCCTTTTGAAATAAAGAAGTCATACAGGCACCCACAAACTTTCACACCTTAAACCACAGCTTCCGTAAATCTTTTCTATTGATAGTGCAAGGATATCAGCAAGTTGTCTCACTTTTAAGAGGAAGAAATTCACTGTAACTCACAGCACTATTTGTGCTGCCTATAGTATCCCCTCCTAATTCCTTGCAAACAACTTCCAATGTAGCGATTCCTCTGATAACTTTTCTTCCTTCTCCATCCCACCCTCTGGAGAAGTCCTGTTTCATGAAGCTGCATCAAGATACTATGGAAAAGTCCAATGCCCAGAAACTAATTGCTAATTATCATCTGCTCTTAAAAGGACTCTTATGTACCAGATAGCTCGAACTAAATTTGCACTTTTAGCTGAGTACTACGAAAAATATTAAAAGAGTTGGTCAAAGTTTCAGATTAACAGAAATTAATCTCCTAGGCTGACAAGTCGCCAGCAATACTGTACTCATTCACCATCTCCATCCAATACCCTTTGCATTTGACAAAAATCATGATGCAAATGGTATTACTTTATGACTGATTTCTTGCCTGCTTTCCCGTTATATTGTAATTGCTTTGGATTTTATGAGGAAAGAACACCACACATCTCAGAACAAATACAGAATTGGGTAGTTCTTGCTTATTCCACTCCAGCCCAGGATGCACATCCTACTTCCCTCAAAACAGTGACCATGTGTCTCTATTGGACCCAACCACATTTTTTTTTTCTGATATCCAACCTAGCAAAAAAAAAAAAAAAAATTCTCCTAACACATTCAAGGGTTTTGCTCAGATAGGGACATACATAAGGGAAGTGCATTTCAAAGGCAGTAAAACACAGCAATAACATTTTCTCCCATCATTCTGAGCTCTCCTCTGTGTTCATTCTCAGCCATGATGAGAAAAGACAAGTCATTAGTTGCTGGGTTTTCACGTACTTTGCACCTACGACATACTGAGGTGGGCAGGGAAGAGAAAATCTGTACTAACCTTTCTGTTCTCTGTCATTAGAGGAGAGGTTGTGGTTACAGATACGGTTAATTTATGTGAAAAAACTTCCACCAACAGCTCTCACTCTTAGGTCTCCACTCACAGACTGTAAAAGGTCTGTAACGTGCCAATCCACAGAACAAGTTTGTCCTCCCTCTTGTATTTATTGTACTCCTTCAGATGTAAGGCAACCTGAATTTAAGACCAAGTCGAGCACAAACTCAAGCTAAAAAAAGATCTCTTACACTGGGAGAAATGCAGTTCTGCTAGTAGCAAGAAAAACAGTCTTAACTGCATCAACAGTGAACTGTTCTTACCATGAATGAATCTAAATATGATCATGATTTTGTCAAGGATTCTTTCCAGCTCTTCATCTGTTGCTTCTTTATTACCAGCTCTTAACTTGGAATCCACGTATTTTGCTACAAATAAATACAACAGTTTAACAGCTTAAAAAAAAAATAAATCTAAAATAACAAACTTAAGTGTCTCCCACTTGAAATATTACTATATTCTAAATATTACTATATGTTAAAATATAGGGTAAGTGTTAAATGTTCTGTTTTCCCTTTTCCCATCCCTCTGTTCAGCAGAATGATAGAGCCCTACTGCACTACTGCCATAATGGAAAAATTTCACAAAAAGGAACCGTCCAAGAGAAAAAAATGACTACAGTATAATCATTAAAATTAACGGATTAGAAATTCCCACATTTTGTGTTACAGTCATAGCAAGCACATTACTTGTTGAAAGACAATGTTTTGGAAGTGTACAATGCATATGAATGTATTTTATGAGAAACAGAAACAAACAACACAGAGAGGGCTATATTTCTGTAGACCTTTACCATGTCCCTCATGCTCCTTGGTAGGAGCATACCAAAATTGAAACAGAAGCGATGCTTTCAAGTTAGTAGCTTCAGAATGCCAGAAATAAGGTTAAGCCATGAGTTTAGCTAAGCATTTCTTAAGCCACATTAGTATCCTTTATACAACCTTCTGTGCAAGAAGGAAACCTTTGCAGGAGCTGAAACACCACAATCCACAAACGACAGCCGCCCGTATCATGGCTTTAACCTGTATCACTAGGTTGTGCAATTTGTCCTACGTAAAGCTGATTTTAGAAGGACGCCACAAAATAAATTGAATAAAGGCAAAAGAACGTATAGAGGAAAAACAACCAAGGAGTGGGATCCTCTCCTGGTGTAAAATGCTAGAGCTCCAGTTTTGCTACAGGCAAAACAGTCAGAACAGCTTTTGCCAGATCAGGGATAAACCCAATAACAGTATTTTTAAGATGTTTTTATTATTTTTCCCCTTAATGAGCACTAGTTGCCCCTTCAAGGTAATAAATTCTTTTTCTCTATTAAAACTTCTTGTATCTGAAGGCTTTAAAATTGCTCTCCCAACTTCAGCCTTCAAGGCAGATAGATGGGCTGTACTTAGTCCTTTCCGAGAGATCCCTAACATCCAAAGCACTCCTCTACTACCACAATTAAAAACAGCTCCCCCTGTTGTGTTTTTTTTTTTTTTTTGCCACAGCTACTCTTCCCCCTGACCATTTACTCCACTCTGTAGCATCAGCATTACACTCTCTGAACCGCTGTTAGCACCAGGCACCGTGCAGGAAGCAGGACGCAGGGACAGCAGAAGTCGGCATGCTCCGTCAGGATGCCGCGCACACACCTAACAGCACACCCAAGCTTTTCGAACCCGCAACACTCCCAGGTTAAGTTTGCCTCGTATCCCAAAAACAAGTCTCCTAAAGCAGAATGCGTACTGCATCACTATTGCACTAGCACACTCAGAAGCATCATCTTATCATGCTCTCTATAGATTTTCAAAATATTTTACAGAAAAATATTTGTGTACCTATCAATTCTGCAGGCTTATTTGGTCTCTTGTTGATAAATGTTTCAAAGGACTCCTTCATCAAGTTTATAAATTTTTCATTTTTCTGAAAGCACACTTCTATGATATGGTCCACTTTATCCTTAAAATCTAGTAGCTCTTGCACCATATCCTTGTCTTTTTCAGGATTAACCACTATTGTTGTCCCAAAGTTCTGTAAAACAAACACTTTTGATAATAAAATACTTTAGAGTGCTACCTATCTCCCCCAACAGACACATTTACCCTTAGAAAATTTACCATTAGAAAGAATAGTTTTGTTTACAGAGCTACTTATGTGACTTCAAGTTTTCAAAAAATGAGATGCATTGAAATTTTAAATAAAAACCCAGACACACATTAATGGATTTCAAACATTAGTGTTTGATTTAAAGATTATATACATTTAAGACAAAAGCTAAAAAAAAAATAAAAAATTAAAAAATACACAGTAGACATGACTGTATGACGCACATGTTTACAGTTAGATACAGAACTACATGATTCATGTAAAAGAAATTATACGGAAACTGCCTCAGAAATGTTAAGTGTAATGGAAAACTTTGCACTATTTTTCTTAAATCCACTAGAAAGCTCTACTGATGGAACAGATGGTGAAAATTCAACTGCTGCTCAACACTCCAAGATTTCTCTTTCAGCGAGGGCTTAAAAGCAAAAAAACTAGCTGACTTGCAATAAACCAAAACTTTCCCATTTGCAAGAAGCAGCCACAGACTTGACTTTCTTTGCTTGTTCCTACAATTATTATCTTAAAGTTAGAGATACAATACCATTTGTTTAGTGAGCCAAAATATCCTGTACGGGAAGATTTTAACCTATCGGACAATTTACAGTTCCTTAGTAACACTTATCAGCACCCTAGACAGAATGATCAGTTTTCCAAGGTGAGAAAGAGGAACATCTGCACAGTAACAGCAAAGCAGTATTCAGTTGGTGTATTTTCATCAACTGAAGTAATGTTAGCCACAAGAACAGTCAAAGAGAGAAGGGGAAATCCCTCCCAAACCTCAGAATTTCCACTTCAATATCTAATCATCCACTGTGATCTTTCACCAAGATCTTTCTCAAGTAACATTTCAGAGTGAAGCCAAACACATGGCTGCACAAGGTCCTTAGATTCAGTATCTGTATCACAGAATGGTTTGGGTTGGAAGGGACCTCTGAAGACCATCTAGTCCATCACATCTTACACTTCGCACAGTTCCCCCTTCATTAATGCAGCATTTGGACATCTCACAGTCTCCATCACTTACGTTCATAAATTGCAGGGCATTCCCCTCATTCTGCAAATGGCAAACTGCGATACTGAAAGCTAAGTGGCACCTCCGAAATCATAAAAAGGTGACTGCAGTAGAGCACAGACCTCCACCCTGGTAACCTGGCATGCTCTCTGTGCTTTTTCTTACGCTGGCTCACAAGATAAAAGTTAAAAGTTCTTGAAGTCTCACTTAATGCATTCTGTCATACAGAATGTTTGAAAAGAGGAGATTTACTGACACTACAGAAAATGGTTTCTACCTTTTTGTGTCTGTAGAAAAATGTCTTAAAAACAAAGCCATAAAAGGTCTGATTCTGCAAGACGTAAGGTATGATAAGCCAACTTAACAACTTGCTGCTCTGAAAGGAGAGGTTCTGGTCTTCCTTTCCTTATTTTCCTACCTGTCCCGAACTCCTGCTTCTTTCCCTGGGCCAGCACGTGGACTTTTCTGTGAGCCTCTTCAGTTCACTAAACCTGGCATAAAACTGACCTTGCCCAGGTACGGTGTTATAACAGATCACAAAAGAAGTCTATGGTGTGGCAGGCAGCAGAAGGGCTAAGTCAGGGGTGTGATCTGGCAGCAAGGAAGATGTTCCTTCTCAGCCACGGCAAGCTGTTCAATTGGCCCTGCTGCCTGTGGATCCACGGGCAGCATATGGGGACAGTGGATGACACCCTGCGGAGCAAACTCCACCTCGGTTCCGAGGGGTGACTACAGTCCCAGGCCCACAGGCTGCAGAGCAGTTGACGATGCCGAAACTCCAGACATGGGGGTGCAGGAAAGGCACCTCTGAAATGAACTGATGTTGTGCTCTTAGTCCTGAAGGTCGATGAACACACGGGCGATTCAGGGGAGAACCACCACACCAGGAATTATCCACTCCAGAGAGAACTATCTTCTGTGAAGCCTTCCTGCTTTCATCTTGCAAGAGCACTGGGGTGCAAGCTCTCTGGGGGCAGTGTACTATATGCACATTATGCCTAGCAAAACAAACCTGAAGTATCTAAATATGACTTTGATGATGCATTATTTTCAAGAAGAGCATTTTGTTCCAAATAGCTTAAACATTCATCAGCATAGCTGTAGGTTGGTTACATGTAGCACTGCTAACCTGCAGCAGAATAGCTACATTCTGATGTTTCACTGATTTTGCAGGTTTGTAAACGGAGTGTATTTGTAGCAAAACACAACACATAGTACAGTCCAGCATATTCTAAACACATGTGCATGTGGCTGTACTCAAGAGCAAAGCAAACCAAAGTAACTTCTTGTATAAAGTTCAAACCTATAAGGAAAGCAATTTCCAAGTAGAAGTTTAAAACAAAAACTTAGGTGTTGCTGTTTCTCATCATGTGACTGTTACTGGGGGGAAAGCATTAACATCCCTCCCTGTATTTGCTTAAAACAGAATTTTTATGCATACACCTATATATTACTCTTGGTTTTGATATGAGAAATACATGGTAACAGCATAAGTTTTGACATTAGTTAAGAGATCTCTGAAATACCTTGATGTATTCACTCCAATGTTGCAAAAGGATCTGCTGCCCACCTTTTACCCGGCTGAACAGCTGGTACGTCTGGGTCAAATCTGATATTCTATTTTCGTCAAGCAGGTTATCAAGTCCTAAAAAAATTAAATTAGAAGAAAGAGCAAATTTGAATACACTTGCATGAATGCAGTTAGAAATGTATCAGAAAAATCTCTATGAAATACATCAAAAGGCAAGACCCTCCAGTGTGCTTAAGAAGTATGAACTTTTTAAGGCTAAGTTTCTGAAAGCAAGTGATATGTTCAGGGTTAACATATCCCCTTGATTAAACTGGCTGAAATGATTTGTGGTGTAACATTTTAAAAGTACTTTTCCAACAAGGTGTTCTGCCTTTTGCAGAATGTTTATGAACAGTGCTTGATTTGAAGTGTACAGTATTATCAAGAACCTCTAAAGAATGTCAGAAAACAGTAAGCTAAATAAACTGCCCCAAATTTAAAGATTAATACTTTGCAAGATTTTTTCTGTGGAGCGTGGTGAGCCACGTTTTTAGATTAAGAATGTGCTAAGAATTGTCTACGTTCATACCGATAAAGTAACACAAGACTACAAATTCCTTCCAAGCAACTTTTGCCTTTATTGATTCACCCCACATGAGACTAAGCTTTGGACTAACAAATGGAGAAGTGAAGCTCAAGGCAACATGTGAAGCATATAACAACTACGTACACATTTTTACATTTGAGAATATGATGAATGTAGTTCCAAGGTAATCAGAGATACATTGTCTGGTGTTAGTGACAGAGGCTTTAGTAATATGGGAGGGTAGCATCAAAGACTTATGGCATTTTTTTAAATCCAGAAAGCTTGATTTTACAGAGGTTGACAATTCACATCATCAGTGTAGCTGACACCATACAACTGCCCTACTTCGCAAAATATAATTCATTAATTCCAATTTGTAAATGGTATTAGATTACAAAAGATTTTCAATCACTACTGATTTAGCGCATTTGCCACTATATTCTTCATCTTAACAACACTTTCACTGTATATTATAACTTACTTACACGTTCAGAAAGGCAACCAGTGTTCAAGAATGATGTCAGGTAAACTTTTGCCTGATATTTTGAGATTTCCTAAACTTTCGAGATATCAGAAGAATGGACATACTTAAATGTAAGATGACAGATTACAAAGTCTTGAATACATGTGATTCGTCTTCTTTTGGCACTGAACAGGGAACTAAGAAATGCCCATTCCATCCCATCCAAGTATCACCTCCTATTCATTTAAAGACACCAATACACTAACTGCTTTATTATAACCTAGATGATAAAAGTTAACCTTCCTTCTTCCTCTGGCACATGAGCTGTGCAACTGAAAAAAATATTTTGTCACATTATTTGACAAATGAAAGAGACACACAAGGAAGTCCTCTGACACAAGGCTTCACACAACTTCCAGAAAGCACTGCCACAGCCTTGGAAAAAATTATTATACTCACGAGGAAAAAAAAACTACCAATACCTAGTCAATGGCAGTTGCAGTAATACAAGAAAAAAAAAAGTTTCTTATACATACTCTGCATTTGTAAGCTTTCTCTCCACCTGTATCAAACTGACTACATCACATGCCTTCTCCTAAGGAACAAAACCTAACAAAAGGCAGTGTCGTCTTCTACTTGCACGGAACGCTAAGTCAAGTGATGTTAGACTTACTTTTTTTTTTCCTTGAAGTGCAGACATAGAATGCAAAAGCTGATCCAACAGTCCTAAAATGTAGTAACTAGAAAAATGTACAAATCTCTCCATATTTACATGGATGGTACATATATATTACAAACTAAGAAAAAGTTCAGGTTAAAACAAGACCATGTACTTTCTGGTTAAGCCAACTGATAAACAGATGTGTCACTGGGAAAGTTACTTAAAAATAATACTTGAATTAAAAAGGAAGCAAAATGGACATATATCAACAAAAAATTAATTATTCTTACCTTCTGTTTATGACAAGGTTAAGAATAGCTAGGATGGAGTGAACATGCGTATTTTTATAAATGTATTGAAACCAGTGAAACAACCTATTCCCAGATTAGTTCAGAGAAAACTGTGAGCATGTATCTATCTTTAAAGGGGACAAAGAAAGAAGTGAGAGGGGTATGTATAACAGCCTCAAAGTATTAACAAACACGGATGTGATGGAGCTCGAAGATACCAGACTACTCAGGACATCTATTGTGCAGCAGTAAAGGAAACAAAGATGTAAGGACCATTTGCTAGATCTAAAACCTAAAATATGGCTACTGCAAGAAAAGGAAAGGATCATTTAAAGTACTAAAAGATCAGGGAATACTGACCAAACCCAGAAATTCAGTGAAAAAGGAGAGATAAGAAGTTAAGAGGAACAAAGAAATGGTGATTTAAAGACACTAATGTCTAAATAAGGACTTCCTAAGACGACTGCAGCTCTTATCTGAAATTGCTAGACAAAAGGTAAAATACAGACAAAAGCATATGAAAGTTCATTGCCTTGGAATGTTGTCAGTTCCAATAAATCATGCTGCTTGAACTATACAATCACAAGAATATGTGAAGCTATTGCACTTGAGCTGTCTGATTATTACATAAAAGAAGCTAAGAGAGTAACTGCAGCTCTCATTTAGAAGTTTATGTAATTCTAGGAAATAAGCAGTTCCAAAGGTTTAATTCCTAAGCCCACTGCTGCAAGCCAAAGGAGACGTAGGCGGTTTAGCAACCTTTACAAACACGGAATTATAGTAAAGATATTTGTTTCCACATATACGATTTACTTGTCACAGTGGGCATAACAGTCATAGGGTTGGCTTTCTGTATCTGTGGAAGTTTTTCCCATGGCTAATATACCTCCTTAAATAAAAGCTGTGGAGTTCATAGTTACTGCAGAATATAAGAATCTGTTGCTTATCAGAGATTACATTAATTTTTAAAAAATACCTTTTTGCAAAATAGCTGATAAGTGTTCTCCCAGTAGCTGTTTCTCCACACAAGCGATCAGTGGTTTCCTAAATAAGGCAAGAAAAGTATATTACAAGTGTTACAGTATATGGGAATTGCCTCCTGTCACAGTGTATTTGTGAATAACTTCCATTATAATACAAAAAAAAAAAAATCAACAATTTTCTACTTAAAACAGAGGCGAGGCTACACATTAAGACAAAAATGTCACATGATATAAGTCAAGAAAGAAAATTATATACATGCTTTATTATTAAGAAGGAAATTCAGGTTTCAATACTAAAAAGCAAGTTCTTACACAGTACAACAGAGATGCTCAGATTCCAAGAATCAATACAAAAATGTTTCTGGAAAAAAGTCAAATCGATGTTTTCTTGGAAACAAACAAGCAAACAAAACAACAAAACAAAACCCTACAAGGGTCTGAACTCCAGAACAACACAATATATGCTGGTGATGCTCAAAACCCAAACTTTTCATCTAATTGTGTCATGCACCTACATAAGCATTAATTGAGCTAGAACCACATGACTCAAATTTGCAAAACATTTTAAAATTGTCCTTGAATTTTCCCTACTTTTTACTATTCATGAAATATTTGTTTGATACATTCACTTTAGATAGGACTGAAAAATAACGGCAAGTTTTCCTTTTCATCTTTTATAGCCTAAAAGAAGAAAGAAATGCCTGAAGTGCAAAGGGATAATTAATTTCAATGTTTAAGCTTCTACCACTGTTTACGACAACAAAAGACGAACCGTTTCTTTCTAAATTTTATAAAACTGGTTCTCAGACCCTTAATTTAGATTTTTTTAGAAGAGAGGTGCTCGACTCACATTGATGGAAGCCTTTTATGTAGCACTATCCACTTTATGTCCCTGCCTTTGCTAAAACACCACCTTTCCTGAAACAGCCCATCAATGACTTGCCTGACCTCCATACAATACACAGCTTTAGTCCTTTCATCTCAAAAAAATTAAATTACAGTTTGGAAAGGTTCAGAGAAGGGAACAGGGATGATCAAAGTATGCAGCGGCAGCTACAAGACAAACAACTGCACGTGTTAGGACTCTTCTTTCTGGGAAAGAGATGACTTAGCGGCGATACACAGTGCATTGACAGGGAGGGAGAAGGTAGACGGGAACTGACCGACCACTTTCCCTTCCAATGCAAGAACAGGGGCCATCAGTGATGATACTGGGAGACAAACTTAAACAAAAGGAGGCAATTTATCACATGGTGGCTAGCACACCAGTGGAACGCTTTACCAAAGGCTGGCACAGATGGAAAAGCTTACATGAATCCCAGTGAGACAGTGCAAGTATTTGAAAGAGATCCAAACAGACAAACCACATCAGGTTCAGAAAATACCCTAAGCTGAAAACAGGCAGATACTAGGAGAGGATCAGGGCACCGCATATACTTACTCTATTCTTTCCCTTCAGTGATCGTAAGCAAACATGAAATACCAGTTAGACAGACCCTTGGTCTTAACATATATGGCCATTTTTATGGTCACTTCCACGTTCCCTGTAATTTCCAACCACTGCTATCTACAGCTGCCGACTGTCTCCAACAGCAGAAGTAGAGGTTGTACAAAATACCATCCCTTGCCCTGGAAGACCTCTTCTGCCTACAGGGGAAGTAAGAACTATTCAGCCACTTGAGACTGAGAGGCAGAGCACTATTTCCTAACAAGCAGACAGAATGAGTATTTATCTTGACTGCTAGCTAATGCACGAGCCTGGCGGTACCTTCTACGTGGCCTCAAAGTCATCTACTGACCGACCAGGAGACGTGCTTATTCTGGTCCGCTGTCTAGAAAGGCACGTACTCATGGGCGGAATGAATCCCTCTGCAGGCTGCAACATTACACTCTCCATGTGTTGCACAAATCTGGTTTGAAGTATTTTGAATGCTGTTTGCCATGATGTTTTTGTCCTGGAAGTGTCATTTCCATCTCAAGATGAAACCCAGTAACTAAATTTAACATCATCTCTGCTCTTTTCATGCACACCCGGAGAGACAGTATGACCTGAGGACAACTCAAGGGCACTAATTTTAAGAACTGCTGTTTCTTAATGCAGAAAAAAGGAAATTAGTGCGAAGCCTTCTAAAAGTAGGTTTCTAAGCCTTTAACTAACAACGAGATTCAAAGCAAGGACTTGATGTATATCTAGACAGAAAATGTAATGATAGCAACCTTTTTTTAACTTAAACAGCAAGTAACTATATATATGCTCTAACTCTATACATAGAAAGAGTTCCATATATTTTAACATGAGTGATTTTGCCAGAAAAAGCTGATCACCCTGCAATCAGCATTTACAGGAAGATTCAGATTCAAGTATGTAACATGACATGCAATGCACATGTGTGTGAGTATATATATAAAATATGTCTGAAGAAAACAGTAAGCTAAAGAGGTAACTTTTATTCAGTTATCGTTTTAACACCCAATGAAATGCCAATACATCATCCACAAAACTAAAAAATAAAACTGTTACATTCTCTATTGTTATGTTCTTTATTTAAAAAAAAAAAAAGGCAACAGCTTACTGCAGGACAAATTATACATGGGTTTATAGTGTGTCAGTGACTCTGCAGTACTTCCTGAATGCACATTCTTACCCCAGCAAAACACACACTATTACTCAACACACAAGCGAAAAAAAGACAAGCTACCTTGCACAATACATTGGCAGCAGCTGTGCCAAAGCTGATCTACTATTAAGTTCACATCCTGGACTGCTCATGAATGATGTTCATGTACTCTATCCTACGCCATAATTTAACCTTTTCTCCTCTTTTTTTGCCTAATGAGTCTTTCTTTCCCTCAAAGGATTTGTGGTTAATGTTGTTATCAGTATATGAATGGCTAAAATCAGCTGCCACTTTGGTACCGCAAATTTGAGTTCTTACGTAATGTTTTGTTAACTTCAGTATACACCAATAAATCTTTCTGGACAAATTTCTCCCTTCTTACTCACAGTATATTTTGATTTTAAAGAAATCAGTTTTGATATAAACGAAGTCTTAAAAAAACCAAGCTGTATCACAAGCACTGTCAACAAGGTAATATTTGTAAGATAATGAAGAAATAATCTCTGTGTCTCTACGATCACAGCTAATCACACTGTTTATGAAGAATGATTGACTTACGCTCAGAATGACAAAATTTGTACTCACTGTGTGCTGTGGTCTAAATATGTTATTACTCTGTCTCCTTCTTCTTCCAAACGTTTATTAACGTGGTGAAGATATTCTGGGACCTAGTGAGACAAAAGAACGTCAAGTTCAACTACAAAGGTACGAAAGGCAGATAATCTTGTTCCATGACAATCATTTTAAACTACAAATTTAAAGATAATATGAATTGGAAAGGACTAGTCCACCAGAATGTTGTTACTTACTACATAATCTATATTTTTATTAATCAGTGTTAATTTATATTAGAAGTATTATAACTGCACCTGGCAGAAAGGAAGAGAAAAACTGAAATCTGAGAATTTTTCAGAGGAAGTTAATTTTTTCTCAAAACCCTTCTGTGCTAAGCTAGCCCTTAAAGTATCATGGAACAGGTTTTCAGCTGGTGTGAACCATATAGTTCTATTATTTCAATGGCAGTTTCCCCGGTGGAGTATCTGTCCCTATGGAGAGTTAACACATTCAGCACATATTATGACACAGGTATGAAACTGAGGCTTCAAATGATCAAAACAGTTAAGCATACGTGCATATATATATATATGTACATGTATACACACACATTCACATGCATGTACATGCATGTCGATGCATATACACGTGTGCATATGTGTAAGTATGTACGTGTATATACTGTGTAAGTTAGGACCGTACTCCTTTTGTGGTCTTCCACAGCTTTCCACTAGGCATCTAAAAGCAGTAAGACTCTTGGTCTCACAATCTGTGTCGAAGCATTTCACCTCAGGTCCCAGCGGAATGCCAGGGAATGAGGTGACTAGAGCAGGATTAGAGACAAGGATTCACCTCAGTGCAATGCAAACAGGCGTAGTGACTCAGTGTTAAAACGGAATGAATAAAGGTAGCCTTCTGTATTTTAGACCCCCAAGAAACACATACATTTTCAGACATAACCACATTTGCAGGCTGCCCACTGCAGAGCATAATTTTATCTCAGGAGGACAGAAAACAAAAATGTCTTGTCTATTTAACTAATAAGAAAAAGAAACAAAACAGAAAAATAAATGCAACAAAATAGTAAAAAAGTAAATGGTTTAGTTGTGTATTAACCACATAGTAAAATGATGCCAGTGGATATTTTACAGCTCTTGGGCAAAAACAATATTGACGGCACCCCTTTAAGCTTTATGTGGAAATGACTTTCTGGTAGTGTGACTTTAGCTATACAAAATGTCACTGGGTTTCTCCACCCTTAATTACATATTTCAAGCACCAAGGCAATCTGGAGCCTGCTCTTCCCTTTGATACAATACTGTGGTCCACATCAAAACACGTGAATGTGTACATGTGTACCTGGGTACCAGTGAATTTCATTGAACATTAATACACCATGGCACTACCAAAAGTTCTCATGTAATCCCACAGCAGGTAAAACTAACATAAAAGCAATCATCTACGGCATGCACCTACCTCTCTTTCTTGCATTAATCTTTGGCCTTCTGCAGCATATAAGCAATTTGTCTCTTCCAGAAACCTCTGTTCAAATGATTCCTTGTAAACCTGCTCAAGAAATTAATTTAGTTATTTACATTAAGCTGCCAGTAAGGGTAGCATACTTTGGCTGTCAGGCATAGAGGGCAAGTAAAATCTCAAGAACACACGCAGTTAGGAGAAGTGTCAGAGTAACATTACATTAACACAGAAGTGCTCTGTTTGCCCACTGGTTTTAGAAAAACTGAGATCAGAGCTGACTTCCCAGTGCAGCAATAGCATGTTTCAGTTATCAGTACTCAAACTGTCTAAATTGAGAGGCTTCTGTTTAAGGCACGCAGCCCAACATCACAGCACAGCAATGACATCCAATCCACCTGAGCTAAAGGCTCCCACTGGTTATTTCTGTGGGAAAAAAAAAAATACTTCCAACTAGTGAAACATTGGCACAAAACAGGAAATTCCTACCAGTAAAGTAATAATATGCTCAAGAAGGCATCTTCAGATCTGCCAGGTTTATCTCAGTGGCCCAGAAAAAATGAATTATACCAAATAAGGTAAATTCTTTCTCCAGGGAAGGAATCAGGTGTGTAAAAAAAGGGCACCAACAACAATCACAGACATCGAAAAAATTCTGCATAACGATTAACAGTTTAGTATAGAAAGGAGATAAGTTAGAAAGGACAACTATATAAAACAGTTAAACAGTCTAGAGAAGGTAGGTCAGGAAAAACATGTAATCAGAGGGACAGTTAGTGAAAAGAAAAAAGGAAGATTCCTTGAGTGTGGTGGAAGATTAGAAGAAAATATTTATTCCAAAAAACACAGCAGAGCTGTAAACTCATTAAATTCTGACCATTTTTTTTCCTCTTAAGGACTTTTAAAAGCTTGGTTTTTGTGTTTTTTTTTTTTTTTTTAATGCAAACTTAAATACAAAACCTCCGGCTTGACAAGCATTCAGAGCCCACTAGTTCACTAACTCGGCACCACAAGTAGACATCAACTCACTGTTTCAGCCTTCTCTTCACACTAGCTCCATATTCAACAGAATCAAATACTAGATTTCATGTCTTACCTTCCCTTCCTTCAGGGTAACCGGAAAAAGATTAACATAACAGTATATGGAACTATTTTCTGCATAAAACGTGTAAAGCTCTACAACAGGAAACGGCTACATAATAGGATTTATGCAAGGAGGAATCAACTTTCAGCAGCTGGGCCTCAATTGCGTAATTGCCTAAAAATCAGGAATGACTAGGAGATTAATTGTTCAAATTAAATATAAGATTTGCTTAATTAATTACTCTTTCTCCAGAAGTTAACTTCTGTTGAAAGAGGGAGAAGTAGACATCCTGGCATATAATTACAGGATTATAAGCACATCTGTATCTCAGTGAAGTGACAGATACTATAAAAGAACAGATCAGACTAGGTTAGTTTCCCTAGTGAAAAAAGAAAACTACACTTTTGAGCCAATAAAGGAGAATGTAGACTTAAATGCAGTTCTGTAAGAAGGATCCAATAAAGGGGAATGTTTGTCTTTAGTTAGCAGAGTACTTTGCTAAAAAATAATAAATGTTAAAAAGTCAACACCTAGAAAAAGCTGATGCAGTTAGAGAAACCTGGCAAACAACAGTGGGGGAAAAAGGGAGGGAAAAGCACGCAGATCAGATCCACACCTCCAGGTTATGTGATCTGAAAAATCATTGACAGAAGTTTGCCTTCTCTTGAACTGAATAATTAGTTATTAATTTTTCTGGTACACTGGAGAAAGTTATGGATGAAAGTCAGGAATCTTAACACAAAAGGCAGAAAAGCAGGTGAGCTGCCTGACCAAAAAGGACTATTTTATGCAGTCTTCCTCTTCAAACTCTTTTTTAAACCTTCAGCCAGTCCCGTAACACTGTACACCACTTGGGAACGGAGCAACTTCAACACTTTTTAAGAATGAAAAACAGCTCTTATGTTTTACTGCACATCACACAAGGCTGCAATGTCAACTAGAGGACAACCTACACCAAGGTCAGAAGCGCAGCATTTTTTAGTCTGTTTGGTTAGTATCTACGCTAATGAAAAGTTCCAGTAGGTTACAGATTGACCTTATATGTTTGAAAAGCTTGGCCTTAACTTTGCATCCCATTCTATCCTTGTCATCTCTCCTAAGAAGCTGCCAATACAGTGATGGTTTTGTGGTACAGACTCAGGATCTGGCCTCCAAACGTGACACCTTTTCACAGTGAGAGAGGTGGTCTTTTTTTGTTCCTACATTTAATCGGCACTAGGATTAGAAAACGAGTGGTTAAGACAGACAAAATATTGCACACACTACAAGACCTGCAAATCTATTATTTAAGAGTCTGCAGGCCACTACCTGCTAAGGAAAATGGGCAAAGAGGTATTTAAGAACAGAGAATAAAAGATTGCACATCGGGTAAAGAAGAGGCAATCTTACCAGTCTAACAACTAGATTTTGAAGCACATTTTCTAGAAGAAGAAAATTATTTCTGTACAACACATGAATTAGAAAAGTCCAAACTCTGTTTCTAAACACAGCCATTATTAGTAAAGTTTGCTGTGCTCACCTGCAGATCAGACAGCATGCTCAACAAACTCCGCAGCAAACTTCTGTCCACAGCCTCACCATTTCGTTCTCGTTCGATCAGCAGCAGGATTCCATCAATAGTCTTGTTTTGAACTTGCTTGTCACTAATGACATGATTTCTAAATAACTCTAGCCCCATATCCCTGTGTGAATATTGAAAATTAATAAATCACACTTATTTTTCTCAGATACGGATTTTTGAAAAGAAATAAATATAAAATACATATAATGTATGTATAATATAGAGAATATATTAACGGTGTGTATATTCTTTTTGACATTGTCCATTAAGAAAACTATAACAAGAATTATCATAAAAATACCAGGCCACATGGTATCAGATGCACGCACTTCAGCTGAGAACTGACCAGCCTGTCTGTATTTCCTATAATAGACTGTGACATTCTCTGTTTATTAAAGAGATTACTATTATAAAAATAGTAAAATATCTGAACATATACCTTAACATATACCTTAACATAAGATTCCCTGGATCAGTCATTCTATGTGTAATGTCTAAGTTTTGTTCAAAAGCATGAATTCTCTGTATGTTTAGGACCTCATTATCACCTGTGTCAGATTCTGGTTTCATTCCAAGAGGACGAGGAATGGTGCCTCTATGCCATGAAGCAGCCAATTATTAAACATGGTCTTGGCCAAGATAAAGAGAGGAATCTTAGATAAAACTTGTTACCTCCAACTTCTTCACATGCATCAGGATTTCATTAAAGGGAATTTTCCCAGTATGAGGAAAAAAAAGACACAAAGTATAAGCAGACCTCTTCAACAACATTTAGTAAAAGGAAGCCTAACGAAGAGCTGGAGGAAAACTACTGCAGAGGTTGGGAGGAAAGATGTCCACAGGACAAGCGAGGGGCAGGAGAAGGATGCCAGGTTCCTCAGACAGCCTGAGGAACTCCTGAGAGCACAGAAGCCAGCCAGGTAGGGAAAAGGCGTGCTCTTACTTCAGTACTTTATCTACATATTTTTTTGCTTTAGATGGAGTAACGATAGCACAAATTTTCAGCAAAGCCTGGGTTTGTTTGCTCGGGTAATGATATAAAATATCCCTCAGGAGGGAAACTTAAAAACAGAATGCCTAAAGATGTGACCGTGGCGTGCTGAAAGTATAGCGGCAGCATCTCAGCGCTCTGAGCCACAGGTCTCGACTCTCAAGAGGGCAGCGCTGGAAAGATGATCTGCCCCTTCTCAGTGTATCTGACTTATTTAAAAAAAAAACAAAAAACAAAACAGAGCAAGAAGCTGAGTGTTGAATTTTGTCAAAACCAGGAGCACCTAAAGTAACGCTGGGCCAGCGCTAAGGGCGCTGCTAAGAGGCAGCAGCCCGAGGAGGTTCCCCACACAGCCAGCCTCAAGCGGGCTGTGACAACTACAGCTATATATATGCCTTGACTTTTAAGCGTATGCTCACAGACCTTTTTCTTCTTTTACCCTCACTTTACAATGAATATTCCTGGGGAAGGAGGAAATGATACGTGCATACGCTGACACATATATTTCCATAAATTAACACAAAAATTTAGAGACCTATTACACAGATCAAATATAATGTGCAAAATTTATTTTCAACTTTTGCAAATATAATAGCATGTTCAAACTCTAAAGATCCAAGGAATACTTACATGGATACCTACCATATAGAAGGAAGCATTGAATTCTGAAGTACGTATGTACGATCCAAAAATAAGAAAATGCTTCTGATCATGATCTGAAAATATATAAAGAAAATGTTTTTCTCTTCACCATCATGTGGTATTTTAAACTATAAAGCAACTTCTGAAAAACTACATCACACAGACACGCACCTTAATTACTGATGTATGTATTTTCCACTTCTATGGTGACTTGTACAGCCACTGGTATGTAATTTATTGATGTTAATACTATTACTAAGCAGTATTGCCAAGTAAACCCAAGACAATTTTCAAATTCATAACCATTAACTAAATAGTTTTATTAGCTTGTTACGATTTTACTGCTACTGAAATTAGCATCAGTTTCAATATATTAGCATATATTTCAATATATGAAATATATAAGCCATTCAAGCAGTACCACCAAGACATTCAGTAAACACCGTGAAATAGCATGCTGCCATGGCTTTTGCTTTTTTTAAAAAAAGCAGCTTTAAGCAGACAGTAATAAGCTGTGCAACAGATCTTTTCATAATATAAGTTAGCTGCCAAAATTCATGAGAAAAATAGAGATACATTAATCCTAACAGGGGAAAGAAGGTATAATAATATATTATCTTTTTTTTAAAATTAAAAAAGTGGGAGAAGGAGGTGGGTTTTTAGCTTATTATTCTTTCACATTGAAAATCAATTTTTAACTTTGTTCATAAAAAGGCTGCCCAGCATTCAGTTTAGCATTAGCATAACTCAGAATGTCAGGAACTAACTTCCTCACCCCCAGGCCAGCTACAGAGATTTCTATCCCCAGCTGTCCACCTACTCCTCCCCTAAAAGATTTCATTGCTTCTGAAGCAATTCTCAAGCTGACATAGTTTCTGGCCAAGCATAGTAAAGCAAAACAGCAGTGAGGCTGATTTTTTTTTTCCTTAAATACCACAAGTGCTAACTCAACACATGGGCAAGAAAGCCACTTACTGCAGGTTGTTGCTTTGAGGAGGGGGGAAAAAAAAAAAAAAAAGAATCCTCAAAAGTAATTAAAGTCAGAGTTCATAATAAAAGCCTTTTTATAAAAACACAGGTCCAGTTTAATTACATTTTCAAGGCAATAAACTTGAATTCTATTTTCATCAGACTGTTGCATTTGTTTTGAGTATTCTCTATAACGCTTTCCATTTTTATTTCAGATAAAAATCACATACCATCCCCCACAAGGGAGGGGAGAGTGGTAGATTCAAGGAATGAAAATAGAAATTCAACCATTTGGGGCATCTGTAGCCAAAGCTAAGTGACAATGCAATGCAATGAAAACTCATTGTAAAATGCTGGTGTAGAATTATAATGATGCATTCTTAAAGGGACAATTCACAATTCACAGGATTTTTTTCTGTAACATAATTCATTGTGGAGGTAGAGGACAAGAAGGGCAGACACAGGGAGAGTTTCAGTTCTTTAATCTTCCTGTTTCTTAGCCTTAGAGTCAGCATAATCATCTCTGCTTTGCAAAAAAAAAAAAAAAAAAAAAAAAAGAGGAAAAGTCACAAATTAAACTAGCTCTTGGAGCTATCTAAAAGCAAAGATTGTGGATCCTCCATTTACTTAAAATTACAAACACCAAACAATTTCAGCATAGCCTGGTTAGTTTTTCTTTCCACCCATAGAAAACAGGTGTCGTATTTCTGAGTGATATTCCAGCTTCACATGAAACCTATGAAAGTCAGAGTTAACACAACAGAACGTAAGTTTTCAATGACAAAACCACCCCCAGCTAGCAAAGGGGAAAGTGAAAAGCAATGCTGAAACTTGGAGGAGGAGGTGCAATGCAGTCACAAGTTAAAACCACGACAAACTCCTTTTTGCCATATTTCACACCTCAAGGACATGTATTCGGAACAAACATTCAACTTACCATTTGTCTGCAGTGATCTTGCCAGCATTTATTTATCTTCTTTAAAAATAAAAGACTATCCAGAGAATCTGTACAGTACCTATTAAGGAAAACTAGCTTGCGGTATCTTTTGAGGCCAGATTCTGGAGATGATTTTTGCCAGCCACTACGCAAAGCTGCTCCATGGATATTCCGACGTTACTGTGACTGCCCAGGGATACACCATTAATTGCCGAGCTTCTGCTCAGCAGAGGGGCTGGCAGTTCTCCAAAAGGCCTCCCTATGTTTTAAAGAAATAACACTCACTCCTCTTCAGTAATACCATCTAGTGGCTGTATGGTACAACTTTGATATAGATTTAAACAAGAAATCCCACCAGTGTCAAAAACAACCTTGTCACCAACGGAGGTGACAGGGATAGAAAGGTTTATTTTGTTTGTTTAATGAGTTCACGCTGTGCACGACAGGAGTGACCCTAATCTCTTAAAAGCAGTTACCATTCTAAATAATCCTCAACAAATCCAAATACCACTCTTTTCATATCCTCCTGGTTTGAGCTGGAATAGAGTTAATTGTCTTCCTAGTAGCTGGCACAGCGCTGTGTTTTGGGGTTAGGATGAGAAGAATGTTGATAACACCCTGACGTTCTCAGTTGTTGCTCAGTCACGTTTAGACTCGGTCCAGGACTTTTCAGCTTCTCCTGCCCAGCCAGCAAGGAGGCTGGAGGGGCACAGGGAAGTTGGGAGGGGAGACAG
>JAVKLA010000057.1:2585492-2598196 GCA_034782735.1 Sagittarius serpentarius | reverse complement strand
ACAGCTGCCCCAAACTGGCCAGAGGGGTATTCCATACCATGGGATGTCATGCCCAGTATAGAAACTGGGGGAGTTGGTCTGGCGGGGGGCCAGATCGCTGCTCGGGAACTAACTGGGCATCGGTTGGCAAGTGGTGAGCAATTGCCTTGTGCATCACTTGTTTTGTGCATCACGTGTTTTATTATTGTAATTTTATTACTTTTATTATTATCATTATTAGTTTCTTCCTTTCTGTTGTGTTAAACTGTTCTTATCTCAATCCACGAGCTTTACCTTTTTTCTGATTCTCTCCCCCATCCCGCTGGGTGGGGGGGAAGTGGGTGAGCGGCTGCGTGGGGCTGAGTTGCTGGCTGGGGTTAAACCACAACAGGGGAAAAAACAAAGAGCCCCCCCTCCTCCTCCCTGCCCCCCCTCCCCCCGCCTTCTTCTCAGCCCTCTTAGAGGTGCAACCTGAGATTGCTTCTGTAATGAAGATAACTTTGAGTTCTTTGGAGAAGCACTTAACAGTGTCACTTATGTCATGTGGCAGAGTGCCTGTCTGGTAATCAGCTGCACAGATGGGCCAGGGGATGTGTGGATTCACTAGTACAAATCTGTCTGCTTCTTTCAGCTGGAGAAGGGACGGAGGATGTGCAAACAGATGGCTGAAGACTGTTGAGGGGGGTTTGCCACAGGAGAGAAAGGATTCCTGTCTTTGGGTTTTCTCTTTGCACCTTGTACGTTTGCCCATTCGAGGCATGTCAGAAGGGTCATGAAGTAGAGCATTTTGGGTTTGAACAAATCAATGAAGACTGGTTACTATTTGATCATTTCATCTTTCTGTTAAAAGAATTAAGCCCATCTCTTGTTCCCGTCCTTTCCCGTGTGCTGTGCTAGCATTTGAGTATCCCTGAGTTAGTGGGATTATGCTAACAATTAATTCAGTGTAACTGAGGGGACAAGAACTAGATTTTAGAGTTTCCTATTCCTGGCCCTATTACCAAAGTTACCCTTGGAGAATGTTGTTATCGCCTGCGTCTGTGGGTTGCCATGTTCCACCTTTGCCCCAACCTGTTCATGACCCTCCTCCCTTTTCCATTCAGTCCTCCCTTTCCAGTCCCGTGCAGTGTCAAGTGGGTGAAGGGGAAGCGTACTGGGTATTTTAATTGGCTTCTGGTTTTCATTTTTTATTTACTGACTTGCGTATTGGTTGTTTTCAGATCAATCAATGGTCAGGTCGATAAAGGAAAACTAACAGTTCCTAAAAACTTTGGCCCAGTCCTGACTGGGTGCCTTAAACTGATGGCTCCGTTAGTGCATGGAATTACTGTGGCATTTCTGGAGCAGTTCTAGTGTAGAAGAGGCCATAAAGAAACTAGATAAAGGTCATTGTTTTTTTACAGTAGTTTTTTTTTAATCAGAGCCCAAACATTAACACTAACTTTAAACTGTACTAAAATAGCCTGGATGGCTTTTTTATTCCTAGCAGCTCTCAGTAAACATGCAGCTGAGTTCTGCTCTCAGCTAATCCTCCAACCAGGAAAGGAGTTACAACAGCATAGCATGATGGTAACTAAATTTAAAGTCTGACCCATGTCAGTGTGCAACCTGATCTCTGCTGTGCAGGGGGGGGAAAAACAAAGTTTCTTTTTGATAGTGTAGGTGGTTCAGTCTTACCTGACCTAGCAATGAGAATTAATTTTGCTTCTTTATATTTAAATGTTCTCTCTTTTGTATTGTTTTGGTTTTGTTGGGTTTTGGTTTTTTTTTGAGAGGACATTTTTATTTCCGCACAGAGGCATAGTGAAGAAAAAATCTGGTACAGACTGAGCTAGCACTTGACAGTGCTGAAGCACGGCTTGTATTATTAGTAATGCTTGGGATTCCTGCAGTTCATCTGTTTGCAGATTAGATCACACAACCATGACTTAAAATTTGGATCTGCCTAGGCCTCATGTCACAGGATCTTAATTTTACAAGTTTGGTAACTGTTCCCCAACCTTAAGAAATAGTAAGACTCCCTAAACCATGATACATAATGAGTTGAGCTACAGGGTGTATGGCAGCGGCAAAGGGGTTGTCTGACAAATACTTTTGTTCAGCTCTTATACGGTAGCAAAAAAAAAGTGTTTAAACATTTGTCTTTTTCTCTAACAAATGTTTTTATAGCTTACTAGATGATATTTAAAATGCATTTGACTTTACTCTGGAAAACTTGGAAACCGTTTATTTTTCAGGGCCATATGCCAACAGTTCAGCTCTTAAAAAAGTATGACCTTATGCAGTTCGCTGAAGTAACAAAGGCTGTGAGGTATGATAGTTGTTTTATTGCGTTGTGTGTTAGTTAAGTATTAAGTAGAAGGTATTTATTTGGGATGATTGAGGAAGGCAGGGGAGGGATATTCCTATGAAGTCAGACAATTTCTTTTCTCGTTTGTTTGAGACCTCATGTTTTCATTTCTTCATCCTTGTAGTGAAGGCAATCTTCTCCTACTGAATGACGCTCTGACAAAGCATGAGACCTTCTTTATTCGATGTGGAATCTTTCTTATCCTTGAGAAGCTGAAAATCATCACATACAGAAATCTCTTTAAAAAAGTGTAAGCATAACACAGCCTACATTTTTGCAAAAGTAGGCTTAATACGGTTTCACCTAGGTCTGAGATAGAAATGTATGTGTATGTTAGTTCTCTCGGAGAGCTGAATTCCTGTTGAAGTGAATTTATTGCAGAAAGGCCATTTTTCTAAGAACCAGAATTTTTAAGTGATTGTTGCTCACTAACAGATTTTTTCCTGTTGTTTCTTTCAGATACTTACTACTCAAAACCCATCAGCTATCTCTAGATGCCTTTCTGTTTGCCCTGAAATTCATGCAAGTAGATGATGTTGATATTGATGAAGTCCAGTGCATTTTAGCTAACCTTATCTATATGGTATGTGCTGACCACTTCTTGTCTGGTCCTTCCAGACTTCAGACAGTAAAAAAATACTAGCTAGAGAATAAAAGCTTATTACAAAAAACACATAGGTAATCCCAGGGTTTCTTATGAAAAAGAGTTGATTCACTTGTGCCCAAAGTGAAATGTTTTCATTTGTCCTGAGGGCTTCCTCTAGTTCCTGCCTGTTTTGGAGGAGTCAGTTAAAATTGAAGTTGAATTTTACATTACAAATCCAGTACTGCCATTTCTATGTATGCATAAATACGGGTTTAAAAATACAAAAATTGTAACTGGGACCAAAAGGGATTTGTTCTTCTGCATTTGAAGTAGGAGACTCCTGCAATTCTGTCATTAGACGAAATTAAAACCAGATTTCTTTGGGTTTGTTTCACACTTTGTCTTTTATTCTAAGTGGATCTCCATTACTCATGAACAGATAAAGGCTTGAAATCTAGAGATTTCTAATAAATTGGAGGTTTTGGAGCAGCATTGCAGCATCAGCAACAAAATGAACCACTTCTCTGTTTCTGAAACAGATTATTTGATGTGGTCTAGGAGTAACGGAGGGTGGGATTAGGTCACTGGAAGATTTCTTTCAGTGTTACCGCACAGTGAAAAGGAAGTACTATGTCATTTAGTTTATTAGGTATGGAATAGTGATTAATTAAAATCCTAATCTTAAAGTGAGCAAGAGTGAATTTAGAAACTTCTGTAGAGCTCTGTCTCTTCAAGGAAACGTAAGCAGACCAGTCGGCGGCCTGGCGACAGGCTCTCAGCCCGACAGCACCGTTACTGCACAAACATGGGTATGGTTCCAATTTTCTGCTTACCCTGTGAGTTGACCCGCTTACATAAATTGGATCCTTATAGATACCGAGTACAGTAGTGCAGTGGTGAGTGAGTAAGTATACACACATAGCTTTGCTTGATGTAGTCTGAAGACAGCTGAGGTTATAGGCATTGTGTTACCAGCTTCCAATACTAACGCTGTCTTTTTCTCCTTCTGCCAGGGTCACATTAAAGGCTATATATCTCATCAGCATCAAAAGCTTGTGGTCAGTAAGCAGAACCCATTTCCTCCGCTGTCAACAGTGTGTTGAGTGTTGCGTCTTATCCATGCAAGTACTTTTCAGATACTCAGCTTGCCCAGTGTTGCTGCTCCTAATCACCCTGAGAACATTGTAAATGACCTGGTTCATGTCCAGGACTGGAATACCTGGAACTGTTTGTGGCTCCTTTCCCGGAATGACCAAGGCTGCCAGTGTTACAAAGTGTGTTGGAATGAAACGCTAACTTTTCAATGATAGTTTCTGCAGGCTTTCTAGATAATTCAAAGTATTTTGTAAGGAAATAAAACAAAGCATTCCAAATTCCTTCCAAACTACTTAAAAGCTTTTATAAAGTACTTTGTGTTACTATTTCTGCATTTATCCTTCAGAGAGGAGAAGTATCATCCTTTGCTACTTGTGTTAATCCATTCTTCAGAATGGAAATGATGTTTTCTTTCATGGGTTCCATTTTTTTTAAGCCTCTTCAATTATCTTGCTGGTATTAAATACTCTCTTCAAGCTTTCGCTAAAAACTAGAGAAGTGCTTGACACCAAAAGCTTTACCGTGTCAGCAATACTTACGGGTTCAAGTAAATGTGGGATTTTTGTCTGTAGGTGCCCACAGATGGGTTTGGCTTTTTTTTAAATTCTGGTAATACTTTGTTTCATTTTTGTTATGATGAACAAAAGCTTATCTAAGGAACTTAATCCATACTTGTTTTATTCCACTTCTGGGGAAAACACTGCCACTGGATCCATTGTTTTAAGTGTTACTACCTTGGGGGTTGGTTTGTTTGTTTGGGGGTGGTACAATGTAACTTTGTCCATAGTGACAGGATGGTAGGTAGTTCTGGGTTTTCTAAGTTATTTTTAAAGAAAATAAAACATTCCACACACCCCACACACCCCCCTTTGAGAGTTGGGTTTTATTTTACCCACTAACTGATGTGGACAAGATTCATAAGGGAAAACACAGGTACCACGTACGAGGGGAAGCATTTTTTAGTGTGATGAGACTGTCAAGTCCTGTATCAACACAGGCATTTAAAGGCTTGGAGTTCCCCTGGTCTTCATAAGTTTTACTTGTAGGGATGCTGAAATAAGAATGTGAATTTGCTGAATCAAACCTCAGGATAACAAGAGTTAAAAGGACTCATTTCCTTCTAGCAGCATTTAAAATCCCAGAAAAACAGCAATGCTTTTTGAGTTTTAGGATGAACAGTTCTAGGAAACTTCAAGTTCAGTCAGTTTTTAGTAAAATAACTAGATTTACTGCATCGTGACTTTCACAGTGCCGTGTGTCAGCAGAAGAAGGAAAGACAAATGGGCTTTTCTGTATGAATCGGAGTTACATACGTATCATTGTTGCAACTTCCATTGCTGCAAGTCATGACAGAGTCAAATGGGGGTACTGGCTGCATCCAAATGTTTCCTTGCAGTGACTGGGGGGGGTTGGTTGTGTTTGTGTCTTATTTCATTTTTTGTT
Organism: Sagittarius serpentarius; assembly: GCA_034782735.1. NCBI lineage: Eukaryota > Metazoa > Chordata > Aves > Accipitriformes > Sagittariidae > Sagittarius > Sagittarius serpentarius. Next base: position 2,592,743 of record JAVKLA010000057.1, on the reverse strand, counting down.
TAAACCATATCATATACCTCGCGGTGTTAGTGAATAGAAATGTTTCCCAGTCAGTGTCTTCTAGTGGCCAAGATCCCAGGATACCAGTCAGAAACCAAGTGCCCTTGTACTCAGTAGCTAAAAAGCTTCCTCCAGCCAGTCGTTGGTCTACGGCCTCCTGGAGGTGTCCGCAAAACTGCCTGTTTGTGAGGCTTATGTTGAGTATTTGTTTGCAGTCCTCAGCAGGAAGGTATGAAACCTGCAGCTCGTCACCGTGAAGTTCATCGCCTTCCATTCTCCAGCCGCTGACTGTACCAGCCAGTTTTGGAATTAAAATGTGTTCTGCAAAGTCTCTTTCGGGGGTGCATACAGGGAGCTGGTGGTTGTTACACTCGATGTGCTCTTGGAGTTGTAGTAATGCAATGTTGTTCTCACCAGTGTCTTCATCGTACCGGATGTGTATGTGTTTCTTACTAACTTGCATTATCTTCTCAGTTCCACTTGTTCCGTTAGGCCCTGTGAAGCAATGGCATTTCACTGCTCTTAGGAATAATTTTTCAGAGACCTGAAAACTGCCTGCAAACTGACAACCGCCTAGTCACGCTGAGAAATACATGCAGTAGAGAAACTAAAGGTGCTCTTTCTTGAAACCGCTGCAGTAAAGGTGAACTAGGAATGATATATTGACAGCTGTTTAATGCTGTGTAGAAGCATGCATTATTGCAGAGAGAAGGACAAATACCCAACAAGAGAAGTTAATTTTGGCATGAAACAAAAGCCGCCTCTAAATCCACCTGCTTTAGCTTATCCCTGGGTGCTGAGTTCTGAACTGCATTCGAGAGGTGGTTGTCTGTCTGCTTGGCCTGTAGCCGGGCACGGGGCAGCTGTAGTTCCAGCTCAAGGTACTTAACTGAGACGCTTAACTGAGATGACAGCAGATTTGTTTCCTGTAACCATATTTTTATGCAGCAAAAATTTTAGGAAGCTTTTCTTAAAATTAGCTTGTCAATACTAAAATGTGCTGCAACAAGAGAAAATGTCTGATGACCTACCAGCACCAACGCTGATGCTGAAAGGGCTGTGCAGAAGGGCGCATTCTGCCGTCGTCAGTACAAAGTTACTTTTTAGCAGCACTCCTCCACAGAAGCCCTTCCCTTCTGAGTTCAGCAGCAGGACCTAAGAAAATGCAGAAAGCTGAGAGAGAGGACTGTCCATGTGAGGCTGAGGGGTGGGTTTCATGAGTTGCTAGAAATACCTGCCAAGGGAATCGCTCGTCACGTTTCTTCCTGGTTTCGCTTATCAGATTGTGGCTGTCTTGAAGTCTGCCGCATGCACACTGATCTAGCAAATGAATTAAAAACAAAACCTCATGCTGTATCATTTCAAGACAACTAATACCTGCACACACCTTACTGCTTCCGCCTTGACTTTGGGGCTTCATTTTTGCACCAAGGAAAAGGACAATTTCTCAGCTGGGGAAAATTGGAATTATTCACTTGGCAGCTGTAGTCTAGCTTAGCGATGGCACTGAGCATTTTGGGTCTGCGTTAGGCTTGTGGTGACTAGATTTCACTGTGTTCGTAACTAATGAAATGAGGCTTCCTCATCTTTGTATCCTGTAATCCGAGTTATGCCAAATACCTGATAGCTGTGGCCCAACCTGGACAAGGTCAATCCTGGGTTTTCCTTGCTAAAGCTGTTACTCTAGGGATGCGCGTGCCTTTCTGTTCTGGTTCAAAGAGCACGCCTGCTTTCCAAGTGGATCCCCCAGTTGTCTGCGTTTATCACACTTTCTGTTCACCTTGTGGCATGGTCTCGGGTCACACAAACTGGATTCTGCTCAGGTGAAGCTAAACCAGAAGACACCTTCCAGGAGCACACGTAACGTACTCTCATAGCTAACGGGGGCTTAGCCCGCAGGACCAAACCAGAGCTAGGCTGAAGTAAAGCCCATCTGAAATGTGCACCGAGTGTGGACGTCAAGCCTTCATCGCCGAAAGCGTGGCTCTACAGCTCAACTCCTGTTCGGCTACCCTGCTTGCTAATACAGACAAGGGCCTAAGTATACTACTGTGGGTTTAGCAGACCTGGTTTATAAGGGGATGAGATCGAATGAGATACCTAGTATGAGACTGAAAAAAATGAAGAGGGCTACTGCTTCAAGCTAATCAGTACGGCAGCAAATGTTGCCCTTCATTTGTCAGACCATCAGGAGCCTGATCGGAATCAATTGAACCTCGTTCCTAAGCAGAGAGGTCTCCAGTGGAGTTGCTCTTTACCACGCACAGGAGCGGAAAACCTGGCCCAGTGAGTGATGTGTAGGATGACGCAAGTCCTCTCTGCAGACAAATGTTTAAATGTTCAAATCAAATATCGTTTCTTTTGCCACTGCTTTGGCACCTTGGGTCCCTAGGTTCCCCCTTTTCTGCCCAGTTATATTCTCATCGCTTGAGTCTCCAAGCAGGCTGATCGCATCTGGGTATCGGATGGTGGCCTGCCCCCCCGCTCCCCAGCACTGAGCCTGTGCCCCCCGTACGTCCGTGCTCGCACCTACCTAATGCAATGCACTGTTTTTTGTCCTTCCCGAGCTCATAGCCATCAGCACAGGAACAACGGTAGGAATTGCTTCCCGGGTAGCAGAAGTGGTGACATCCTTCCTTTGCTTGGTGGCGACATTCATTTTTAGCTAAGCAGAACGAGCGGAGGAAAAGCGTTGGGAACAGTTCAGCTGGAGTATTCTTGCATCGCTTGAGTCCTCTTTGCTAAGCATTTTATTTTTACTCGCTTTGTGTGGAGGTGGGTAGGGATGCTGGCTTGGTAGTATTTCCCACCACATTGTTTTTCCCCTTGTTAAGCAGAAATTGGGGACAGCTGAGCCTCTGCAGCGTCCACGGACCCGCCGCAAACTCTGCTCACCCAGCACCTCCCTGCCCCAGGCTCTCTGCACCTCCGAGGTTTGGGGAGCGTTACCCAAGGCCCAACCAGGCCTCCCATGTGACCCCATGGGAGGGTGCCATGGGTTTTCCTTCTGCTCTTTTTTAAATAAAAAAGCAGTGGCGGGGGGGGAACTGTTGCACATCTTAATGCAGGTATCGCTTGAGGAGGAAGGTGGCTAAAGCTTTCTGGTCTTCAGCAAAAACAGACGCATAGCTCTTAGTTCTCATGCTTGTGCTAAGAAACTTAAAATTAGCAGCTGCCAAAGCTAAGAAAAAAAGGAGTATTAATCACCTTTGACATGTGCTCGGTCAACTTTCCATGGCTGAGCAAACACTTGAGCTTCAGCACGAAGCAACAGGAGGAACAGCCATTTGATGGTGGATCTAGCTTACAGGTGGAGAAGTAGCAAAAACCCCCACGTAACGTGGCCCTCTAAGGCTCAGGCTGAGCAGATCCAGTTCCCAGCTCTAGTCCAAGCTGTGTCACCTTCTGCACTCCCCCAGAAGCTGGTCACGGTCACACCCCTTATACAGACAATGACCCTGCCTTGTGGCAGCCAGGGCGTCTGCCACCCCAGGGGACGTCGGAGCCAGCAGAAATACTGATGTAAGGGCTGGAGCGTAGAACCTGGCAGATGTGAAAACATAGGATCCGGCCCAGGGTGTTTTACGTGCCGGGAAGCCTCCGTTTTGCTTTATGCCTTTTCCACCGAAACCGGTTTGTTTTCTGGAGTCCCTCTGTCCTGAGGGCCTCTCTTGGGCAGGGGGGCCCTGTGTGTGGCCTCGGGGGTGCTGGGGTGGCTGGGAAGCCGCCCCGGCATGGCAGCCCTGCTTCTTCAGGCCACGTGCCGCCTGGGAGCACGGCAGGACAAGCAGCCGGGGGAGCGCAGGTGGCAGCGGCAGGGCTGCCTCCGGAGCCCACCCGGGAGGCTTCAGCCCTTGTGCTGCGTCCCCAGAGAAGGGAGGCTCGGGGCCGGGGCGGGGGGAAAGAGGCAGCCTGCGTAACCTCGGCATCCCATAACGTTTCGGTAGACAGGCAGCACACGTCACCCCTGCTCTGCCAAGAACCGTGTGTTTGAACCCAAAATAGGATAACTGGCCGTAGTGGGAGAGCTGCGTACGGTTTCCCGAGGAGCAGACAGGGCTTCTCAGAAGCGGGGGTGATGCCTTACCGAAAGCACAGTCCTCTCCCTCGTAGCCCTCGGCACAGGTGCAGGTGTAGCCGCGAATGCTGTCCTCGCACACGCCGTTGTGCTGGCAGGGGCTCGACGAGCACCTCCTGCCGCCTGAGGAAACGCCGCAGGAGAGGGACGGGTCACCACCGCCCCGCTGACCCAAATTACACAGCCACCCCCACCACCACCTTCCCAGCACGCGAGCCGTGCCGAGAAGCATCGTGAAAAGCGGTTTGGAAGGAAATGGGCTCTGTCTCACCAAACCGTGCCCCAGGGGTAATTTTTTTAGCCCAAGTCTCTGCTTCCAGAGGTGCTCCCGCGGCCCCTGGCAGAGAGGCCGGGAGGTGCCCGGGGGCAGAGCCCGCTTCTGGAGGACGGATGCTCTGCTTCAGGGAAAAGCTCTGACCTAGCGTTCATGCGCTCGTTACGAATATAAGGTAAGACTGGTGTGTTAGGTTGACATGCACTGGATAAAAAAAGCTGGCATCAAACTTATACAGCAAGCAACATCAAAAAAGGAGGAAATCTGGCTTTTACACATCTGTACAATTATTACAGAGCAGCTTGGATGCTACCAAGCTTAGTCTTTCTGACGAAGCGAACATTGAAACCAGAGGATGCCTCGCTACAGGTGAAGCACCAGAGCGAGCTGCCAGTTTCCCTTTAAGCTGCCCACTGGAAAGACTCCGAAAGAGTTTGGAAACATTCTCCAGATAACAATGGCTAATTGTAGATGGGAGCGATCAGGGAACAAGCCAGAAAAGCCTAACCTGAGACACGCTCTCCAACCTTTCTAAAATTTAAAACTCCATCAGAGAGGTTAACTTCAATCGGCGGGATTGCTGTAACTGATGAAAAGGAAAGGCGAAAACTCTGCCTGGTACTTGGGGGCGGGGGGGGGGGGGAACAACCACCCAGCCACCACCTGCTCAGGCTAGGGGCATGTGCATCTTTTAGCTTTAGCGGTACTAAAATACTGGCTTAAAGCAGTTACCACCTTCAGTCCACCTGCAGTCAGGTGCCACCGGCATAGCCCGGCTGGGTATTTAGGTCTCCTGGGAGGGTTTTTGGGTGGGTTGGGGGGGGGGGAGGGGCTCATCAGCACAGCTGAGCAGGTAGGGTTGAGGAGTGAGGACTTCCAGCAGCCGAGGTGGGTAGCCAGAGCCAGGGAAGGGCTATACCTGCAGCCTGAAGCAAGTTAGGTGGTGTCAAGCCTCTGAAATGCATGCTCAAATACAGGTAAGGAAGTCTCGAAAAATGTCTGGGGTCAGGTGAGGGTCTGTAAGACTGGGAAAAAGCAACCCTAGCGCCTGGCTTTGTTAAAGGAGGAAAGAGAAGCTTCAAGGCATTACAGAGAAAGCGGCAGGATTTCTGCTGCTGGGATGGTTAAACTGTTTGTAAGCGCTCAGCAAAATAAAAAGGTGGTAAGTAACAACCGACATGCTTTTTTTTTTTTCCCCAAGATCAATTAATCCAAACCAATTAAATCTAAGTGTATTATAGTATAAGGGACCTAGTGGGGAATCGGTGACCATCATAGAATAGCAACGTCTCAGGTGACATTGTCATTACGTGCGCTAGGAAACCAGTCTACTATAAGGCATGCATAAAACTGTTTGGAAAATGATGTTTAAAGAGAGGTTAGCAATAGCTAAGTTTATACTGTTAACAAAAAGGGGGTCAGGGACAAGTGTGGCCTCAGGCCAAGTGCCCTGACTGCGTACATCCACGCTAGAGCAAGGTGACTGCTACATCGGCTTTGACTCGAAGAGACCAAGGTGGAGCAGTCCAAAACGGAGCCAAAGGGTGAGCCAGCAGTTAGGTGGGTGCTCAGCCTTTCTCCCCAGCCCTCTTTTATTCACAGTGCAGATTTACCTACTGTACCCTGGACGCTGGGCAGAAAGCAACACGGATACCAGAGAACTAGAAAATGAGGTTTTTGGAAGACGGGATGAAACAAATGGGTTTGTTCAGTGAGGAGGAAAGAAGCCATGGAGATGCACGGCAACACTCTTCAAAACATTAGGAAAGACATCACAAAGAAGGAAACACCCACTGCTGTTCTGTAGGAACAAGACGGGGCATAACGGCTTTTAATTACAGCAAGGAAGCCGCCCCTGAGGCTGAAGCCAGCAATGTGTCCTGACTGTGGCTAGCCTTGTCTGGATGGGCCATTCCCAACCGGTTGCCCTTCTCTCTTCATAGACTAGAGAGGAAGCCTGCATGACGTGCTTAGTACAAACATCCAGTGACTGAAATTGGAAGTTAATCCTACCCTCACAGAAGTAATGAAAAGTCAGATATTTAGCATCATTCTTCATAACATTTATATCACTGATGGAATTCTTCTATGTAACAGTTCCCTGGACTCAGTGTTTCTGCAGAGAAGTAATACGAACTGCTGGTTTTGTCACACCCTTATCCACTGTCTAAACCTAAGATTAGAAAATAATAAAAGCTAAGTCAAAAAACAGAGGAAAAATTTAGGACGAGCCACGCAGAAAAGAGGGAGGGAACCGGGCATAGTCACCATCAGCTGGTGGCCCAGGTGCCTTGTTCAGGAGCCACCTAGTTACATCAGCCCCTCAGCTTTTACAGGGTCGTTTCTTGCCTCGAAGGCTGCCGAGGGATGATGCAGTGCCAGTGTCCAGAGTTTGCAGACAGCCCAGGAGCTTTTAACATGTATTTGTCCCACCCAGGTTTAAGTGCTAGATTTGTATTCGGGAGGTTTTACAGGTAAAGCTGTGCTGCTCTATTGTCTCAGCAAAACAGACTTTCTCAGGTCCCAGGTTGTTTCAGAGCAGCCTTACGTTCAGGAAAAAAAAAAAAAGCCTATTTGCTATGATAACATCTACTCACCCTCAACATTTATTCACTTTGCAGTCTTAAATGTTGTCCTGGTTTCGGCTGGGGTAGAATTAATTGTCTTCCCAGCAGCTGGCACAGCGCTGTGGTTTGGGGTTAGGACGTGAAGAGTGTTGAGAACACCCGGATGGTTTCAGTTGCTCAGTCGTGTTTAGACTCAGTCCGGGACTTTTCAGCTTCTCCTGCCCAGCCAGCAAGGAGGCTGGAGGGGCACAGGAGAGTTGGGAGGGGAGACAGCCGGGACAGCTGCCCCAAACTGGCCAGAGGGGTATTCCATACCATGGGACATCATGCCC
>JAVKLA010000057.1:2505427-2576854 GCA_034782735.1 Sagittarius serpentarius | reverse complement strand
ATGGTGCCTGTGCTGTCCCTGAGGCACCAAGCCAAGTGACATGCAAGGGACAGTAACCTCCAGCAGAGCAGAAGGACATACAGTTGCCGTTGAAAACAATTTCTGTCACCAAAGTGCCATTCAGCAGAGCTTGTCTGACAGAGCCCTTGGTGTAAGAGGTAGTTTCATGGTCAGAAAAACAAATCTAGCTTCCAGTGCACCTCGTGTTGTTCTTCACGGCGAGGAATTATCCAAACCTGCTGGAACGTGAGTTCTGCAGTCAAAAGCAGCCTTTAGAGTTACAGGTACCCACAGTGGAGGAAAATGGTTTGCAGGGAAACAGGTCACTTTCAGGGAATCAACTCTTCATGAAAACGAGAGCGAACTCCCTTAACAGTTCAAGGAAAACTCCTTGACAGCAGCCTCTTGCAATCGAATTAGATATGCAGGTGTCCTTACCAGGGATGGCTCTGCTAGATTTTTCAAGATATTAACAAAAGCTTTGCAAATGCAAAAGGACCAGAATGGTTGAAAAATGAAAATAATTTTCCACTTCTAAACCTTACCCATCTTGAGCAAGTGGACAAACGGGTTCAGCATTTTCAAAGTATTTAAAAGTTAAACGTCTTCCATTATTTTCGTGTACCTGCTGTTATTAAATCTTCTGTAACTGGGAAACAGAGCAAAGTATCCTATGTTAGGGTATCCATGACAGCAATTTGGTATTAAATTACAAAGGGCGTTATGACAAATACCATCAGACAGAAGAACAGACAAAAATTAATAGTTGTTCATGTTCACTTTGAATGCAGGCAAAACCGATGGATTGAAATTCAATGTCAGTATTTATTCATGTATTTAGGTTACTATATATTAACTGCAGAAAACCTGCTTTTAGGAGAAAATAGAAAGGCAGGTTGTGTTCCTTTTAAGTGGAACAGGTGATATTTGAGGGGAAACAAGTGAGATACAACTGCAATCACGTTGTGTCACTACCGCTGCAATTATAATGAGTCTTTGTGAACTGTATATTGCAAAGGGAGAAGTTTCTGGGGTCCCTACTTGTTTGGATCTGTATGTGTCCCGCACACCCCAGAGGCCTTGAAAATAGACAGACAAATCTCATCTGTTCCTTTCTACCAAAATCTCCTGAAGGATGAAAGGCCTGTTTCAGCCTGTGAGAGAAGAGGAATCTGAGCCCCGTTGTAATCACCAGTTTCTCATGGCTTCATACCTGCTGGGACATAGGTTTTGGAGCCTGCTCCCAGAATGCACCCACTCGCACAGAACACTTCCATGAGCTATTTTTGCTACTGCACATTGCTCACAGTTGCACCATTTGTTGTTACTTAAATTATGACCTTTAGCTAAGATTTTATTAGGTTGGTTGGCAACGCCTCAAGCAAGCCATGTGAAAGGTGTGAACAGTTAACGTTATTCCTTAGGCTACAATGGCACTACAACTCACCAGCACTTCCCAAATGTGGTGAGGACGTGATGTGTGTCCCATAGAACAAACTTTAAGCGTGGCTTCGTACCTGCAGGAGCACAGGTTTTGTTGTCATTGCCCAGGACGTCGCCAGCAGCACAGGAACGTACGACTTTCCAGTTTTGCAGAACTACTCACAGTTCCCATTGCTGACTTTGCAGGCATTTGGTATGACTGCAAAGGAGACAAATGTATAGGCAGGTTACAAATTCATGGTGATTTCATAAAAGCGCAAGCAGCTCATAAAACCTTGCAAACGTTAGTCAAACACCCCACTATTCTGGGAAATTCTGTGCAATTCCTGCCAAAGGCCTTAGTAATAACAACAGTTGTAACTATCGCTATTTAAAAAATGGTAAGCTGTCAGCATTAGGTAGACCGCTATTATTTTACACCTCGTGCTGTTTCCCAGCTATAGCTGGCAGCTCTTTGAGGGCAAGGCAAGGGCTAATCTGTACTCGCCAGAACAGCCATCGTACTAAGGCAAAGATGGACATGGGTGTGGGTAAGAGGCTGAAATTAGCAACAGCTAAAGTATCAGTAATAAATGAGGTATTGGGCTCTTGGTAGATCCTTGCAATATCCCTTTTCCATCTGTATATGGCTCATACTACTCACCTTAGCTCAGTCCCTGGCACAGCAAGATCACAGGCAGAACGGGAGAGCTCTTCCTGGCACTAACAGGGTGAAAGGAAGGAGAGGTAAACCAGTCCTAACAGATGCTGTCTAACCTGTTCCTACAGATTCACAGTGAGACTCCACAGCTCACCCACGCAGCTTAATCCGCTCCTTAACTAGCCTTGTAATGGCTAAAAAGTGTTTCCTAATATCTAACCAGTGTCCCTCAGAGAGATGGGATCCCATTACTTCCTGTCCTAGCTGTGCAGCCTCGTGAAAATGGAGGCGACTTCTTGCTTTTATTACCTGTTTTACAGATTTCCTTGATTGTGTGTTGTGGGACCGAGGGTGAAATTTGGTTTTTGTGTTTACTGAATTGCCTCCTCTCTATGTTGGACCGCTGTTCCAGTTGGACAAGATCTTCCTGAACTCTCATCTCGACTTCTGGCAGTCCTTCCAGTCTGGAATGAGCTACAAATGTAGTGAGTAAACGCTCTCGTCCATCTTGCATGTCACTGTGGAAAATACCGAGCGTCAGAGGTCCTCAGGCTCACCTGTGTGGAGCCCTGCACTCCGTAAAATCTTTCAACCACTCAGCACAGTTTCTCAACCAGATGTGCACCAAACTTACAGTAGTTTCTTCCAATCTTTCTGTTACAATAAAAGCATTGTATAAAATGATGTTAGAAGCCTCCCTTGACGGAGAGACCCGACGCGTACTGCACCTTTTGCAGCCACCCAGCCTGTTATCCTGTCCTTGGAGGAGACTGATGTGATTTGTGTCTGACTAGTACGACCCAGCAGTTTCTTTCCTCCTTGTTGGACACTAGGAATCTGGTACCTTAAGGAATAAAGGTTTTCTTCTCCATTGGGAACAGACTAACATTCTTCTTGGTCTCTCTTTCAATATCCATATACTTAGATCAGCTCTTGATTTTCACATTATGTTTATCTTATTCTATTTACTCCTTAGCTTTTCTGGTTTTATGCCAGGATGTTTGCAATTCTTTTACACAGATCTAGGTTTTTTCTACACTTCCTTCTGGAGGCCAGGTCATGAAGGAGCTCATGATTTTAATTAATCCTTCTGTCCTTTCTTGACCTTGGGATAGTTTTGACATGCACCTTAAACACTTTGGGTTTTGTTTTGTTTTGTTTTGTTTTTTTAGAAGTAGCCTGATCTTTCTCTCTTTTAAACGATACATTAATTTTATTCTCTTGTTCTTTTTCTTTACTTCCTTCATGAGCTCTGTCATTTTACAGTTACTTTTATTGAAGTCATCTGCTGTCTTTGCATTGTCAGCCAGTTCTAGTCTGTCGATTAAAGTCAAATGGAAATGAGTGCGCTCAAAATTGCTTTCCACATGTTCGTGTGAGAAAATTTTCCTTGAAACATCCCGAAGACTCTGAGGGCACCCTGTGTCCCACTGAATACCTTTCCCACCTCATCTCTGGGATGTCCAAATCTCGTCTAACTCCCAGCTCCTGGAAGGTGGATGACTCAGGTGTTTGTTCAGTTGTCTTCAACCAGCCCTCTGTAATCACCAAACGACTTTCACAGCAAGATTAAACAGCAAGGCACGCATCACGTCTGCAGCGTGATTCACACGCTTACTCTGTAGAGAAGCATCTCGGGGTCCAACCTCAAAGACAGGTGGGACGCTTCCACAAGTGGAGATGCGCCGTTTGTGTTGAGACTCAGACAAGCGCAGCGGCTGATGGTGTAGAGTTCTCATTCCCCTTTGCACTGTTAAGCCTTGTGGGGTTCATTTTGTCACCCAGTAGCTTATGAATGGATAATACGGATTATTTAATTATCACATGTATCGAGGACACGAAGAATAGCACATCATTTGTGCTGTCAGTTTGAAAGCCCTGCATATTGACATATTAACCCCATCTTTTACACTGACACAATTGGTTCAGTCCAAAATGGTATTCCGGTGGTGACTCGGCCCTGGATATTACTGCACTGCGGCAGACAAGCGGGAGCAAGGCGGCTGAGAAAGCAAAGCTACCAGGTTTTCGCTCATGTCACCCTGGTCCACAAAGCACAACTAACGGCAAATAATTACCTGTGTGGTTTAGGCAAAGCAGCACAAAGCCAAGTTAAAGTCAAGGCGGCACCTGTCTGCACCATCTGAAGGAAAAGGAGGACAACGGGAAGAAGCCACATTGTCCCACGATGGCGTGCCATTGCCATCCTCCAAGCTCGCTGTGCGTCTCCCACCGGTTTCTCTGCAGGGCTCTGGGGGAGCTGCTAAATCAGAAACACTGCAGTGCAAAGGTCATTAACTCACGAGAAAGCAAAACCTCCAAGAGCAAAGCCGGGGCTCAATTCAGCACAAGACAATGTTAAACAGAAAAAAGCCACCATGCTGCAGCAATGCCACCCCGATTTTTGTCCGCAAAGCCCCTCTCTCCTGCATGGTCAGCGTGGAGCTGGGTTTGCCACCGAGGCTGTGACACCTCTGTATTTCAGACTCCTCAGGAAGAGGGGAGTCCATAAACCAGGGCAGGCTGTGCCTCGGTAGAATACATGCGGTCGCACGGTTAAACTTGGTTATGCTACCGAAACTCCAGATACCAGGCTGCCACTTGGCGATTCCCTCTGCAGGACCATGGTCTATGGCTATTCCCTTTCTCCCCGTCTGCTGTGGGTGGCTCTACATCTTCCGGAAATACGGACAAAGCACCCCTAAAAGAGCTTTACTAGCCAGGCAGCAAGCAGCTAGAGTCAGTGACCTGGCTGTTGCCTGTGCCCCAAGGAAGGCAGAACAACCAGAGCCAGAGCTTTGTGCCCGCCACAAGCTGGGCAGAAGCAGGAAAGTGTCTCAGAAGTGAGGAGTAGCTCAGGGCACCAAATTTGCAGAGCTCAGTAAGCATATTGCGAAGATGTTGCCTCCCAGCTCTGGCAGTGCCTTAAGGAAGCAAGTAAAGCACAGAGCTAATCAGAACAAGAGAAAAACGAGAGGGAAAATTCAGGCTTTTCTCTGGGTTAGACCAGTAAGGTATTGCACAAGGTTTTGGTCTCTTTTACTCCAAACCACAGCAGTTTGAAGTTTAGGGTGAAATTGATTGTCATGCTCGTAGGTGAAGCCTCCGAATCGAGCGGGGCTGGTAAGCAGGTATGGGTGCAGCAGGCTGGATGGGACCTCTGGGACACACAGAATCCAGCCTCTGTCACAAGCACCAGGCCAGACCATACTTTCACAAATTCATCAATTTCCACCTTATTCTGGATGAATTTTTTTTTCTTTTTGGCTCACACCACTCCACGGGGACAGCTGTTGACAGGGCCTTGTGGTCTGGGGCCCTGTCTATGGAAGACAATCCTGTCAGGCGAGTCACCTGCGTCAGGGAGCAGTGAAGAGGAAGGAAATCCTTGTTGTTACGACTGTGCTAGCACAGGTCACAGACACGTGACTGCAACAGTGGCCCTTTGCTTGTGTTGCTTACCTGGAAACACAGAAAACGGGCTGGCAAGACCTCCAGGATCACCCAGCCCAGCTTTCTGAAAAAACAAGGGATCAAGTTTACCTCTATTATTCTTGGTATGTTGGCCAAGGCTCCAGCGAAGGAACTTTCTGGGAAATTGCTCCCGGTTGGACACTGTGCCTGCAAAAGTGTGTTTTCCTGCCGTACTGTAGGACACCATAACGCAGGCCAGCTTGTCCACATTCGCTCCCTAGGGCAGCCCCCATCGTACTGCACCTGAGAGCTACTTACCTCTCCTGCTCGGAAAGACTACCAACGTCGGAGGCTTCACTGGCCTCCAGGCAAAGTCTATTCGAGGGCTTTTCTGGTCACAGTGTTAAAAGGTTTTTCCCTGGGATCTCCCTGAAACTTTCTCGCTGCAGCTGAGATGTGTCGTGTCTTTTTATCTTCACCACAGACATGAAGACCTGATTAGTCTCTACACCTCTGCAGCAGCCTTTTGCACACATGGAGGCTATTGCTATGCTTCTCCTCAGGCTTTCTCTTACTTTAGCCTCAAGAAGCCTCATTTTTTCCAAAGCGCAGTGCCTCACGCACAGGAGGCTCTTGCCCAAATACAGCATCTTGGACTAAGCCTGAGCAATGTCCTACCTTTTTATTCTTCATTATCAGTCCTCTTCAAAGCCTCAGAGTGTTTGCACTCTTTACTTACCATCCTTCCTTTCTTCCCTTTCTTCTTGGGACTGGCTTTTCCTTGAAGGCTGAGCAAGCCTGAGCACTAGAGGGTAGCTTAGAGCATCTCCTTCCACCATCCTTGGTAAATGTCAGCTCTTGCCTAAACCAGCAGTGTTTGCTCGCCCTGAGGAGTTCTGGTATTTTAAAAACCACCAGTTTACTCAGCGGCTGTGTGCTGTACCTCTTTTCCTGGATTTTACAATCTGTTCAGATTTTGCTACATGAAATCGCCCCCAAATAATTAGTCTACATTAAACAGTGTGCTTCAATTCTTTCGTTTCTTGTAGGCCCTAGAGCTGGTTATGGGCTTCGGTAGGAGGCCAAGATGCAAGCAGATGTTTTGCTCATGTCCTCTCAGCACGGCAGAGGCACTGTTACAGAGCGAGGAACGAGTAAGAAGCCCTTGAGCCTCGAGCGCTATAGGCACCGTGGCACAGGATGAAAGGCTCTCTAGGAACCAGTTTTGTTTGTAAAAGACAAACTCCGATAGCGAAGCCCAAGGACAAAGTCTCTCATATCCTGCAGAATAACGACACTTCTCTTCTATGCACAGTCATGTTGCACACAAACATGGACTTTCCTCACCCTCTTGCATCCTCATCTGTTAAACCGGCTCTGTGCCTGCTCTCAAGGTGCTACTTGGCTTGACAAGAACGTATAGAGACACCAGGTAGTAAAACCCAGCTACTGCCACCATTGCCAGAGGGAGCGCCTCCCCTCAGCTACCTCAACACCTTATACAGCCCGGTCTGAGTTTCACTTCAGTCCTCAAGCGTCACTAAAGTAGAAGAATGCCCTTAGCACAAGTACGTAAATAGGATTTGGGTAGCACCTAGCCTGAGGTTGCCCCTTTGAAGAGGGATGTTTCACCCTGACGGAGCACAGGGCAGGCTACCAGTAGGACAAGGGATTCGAACAGGAATCCACTGGACAGCAGAACTCAGGGAACAAACATTGCTGAACAAACAGTGAAGGAAGCCTGCCGAGGGTTTATACAGGCGGAAGCCATCAGGCTGGGGTAACTGACACGCGCTCCTTCCTGCCCGCATTGACAGCTGCCTGCAGCAATACCTTGCTGCTCTGCAGAGCTGTATTTCTAGTTTGTCAACCTGGTTTGCTCACAGCACCTGCTAGGTGAAGCTAGCCAGTACCAGCTCACACCCGAAGAGGTAAGTAGCAGGTGTCTGGAGAAGCTCAGTGTACCTCAGACAACAGGGGAGCACAACAGATTGGAGGGGCCTTGGAAAGGCCGTCAGGACGGTTTAATTTGTGCCTAGAGCACGTGACGTACAGCAACAGGCTGAGGGGTCTGGGTTTGTTCAGCCAGAGAGAGCCGGGGGATCTAACTGCAGTCTTCCACTGCCTAAATGGGGATCACAGTGAAGAGAGGGACAACCATTTCCCAGAGGTGCCCACAGAAAGAAGATGAGGCAGTAGTCAGAGGCTGCAACAAGGAAAATTCCAAATGAACGTGAGAAATTTTAGCCATGGGAGTGCTAAAGCACAGGAACAGGTTGCCCAGAGGGTAACAAAATCTACGCCTCTGAAGTTTTTCAGAACTTGGCGGGACCGACCCTGCATAACCTGCTCTAACTTTGACATTAGCCCTGCTTTGAGCACGGGGCTGGACCAGATTACTTTCATCTGTCCCTTCCGTTGTAAATTTTTCCATGATTTCTGTAACTAGGACTGACGCTGAGAAGGTTTAGAGAAGAATATATGGAGGAACACTGCTCCACATACAAAAAAATCATCAGAGTGCATGCAGAGCTTCTGCCTGGAAACCTTACAGCACAGATCAGGTCATAGTACCTGAACAGGTACTCACTGGCTGAGTTTGCCTCTTTCTAAGGAAATTAGTATCTTGGCACCTAACTTGCCGTTTATGAACCCCTAGGCCAGTGAAAGCCTTTTAATTACCCCCCTCCGTTCTCTACCTCCTCATCAGCCTTGACATAAGGCAGGTGAAATGTGTCACACTTATTTGTTTAGGGATATTCGCTCTTTTCTCACTCCCAAATGAGATTTTGTCTTCATCTGTTTGTAAGCTGACTGGAGGGAATAAAAAAAAAAAACCCAAACCAACAAAAAAGAAAGAATGTTTTATTTCAAATGCTGGTGTACGTCAATATTGCACCTTACAGAAACACCTAGAAAATACACACTCAAGGAGCCTTCCGATCCTCAGCCATACACAATCCAGAACATGATACAGGAAACAGTGAACATGCACATTTTTTTTTTTCCAATGAGCAGAAGAGAAGTGTTCAAATTAAACTAAAGTGAAGTACAATCCATATAAAGCAAAACCCCATTTTATTTAGCTGCTGTGATCTAAGCAGGCAATTTTGTGGAACGTGGTTATTTAGCATCACATGTTGAATACTCACTTTTGACTCAGCTTTTACCAAGCAAGCTTCCCTGCTCCCTTTAGCTTCTACCTGCAGGTGTATTTAGAAGATTAACAGCTCTAGTAATAACAAAGACCCTACTGAGCCAGCTGGCTGCAATATGAGGATTAACTGAAGTCCTGTCCTTCCCCCTTTCATAATGATTAGTGGAGGCTCATATTATGTCCAGGAGCCTCTGGTGGAAGCACTTGGGCAAACAGACAGGAATCAAAATGGCAATATAAAAATAACCAAACAAGCAAACAAAAGACCCCACTGAGCAGCCATTTGGTTTGGGGAAAGCCCCTCATTGTACAAATTCAAAATGACACCAGCAGTCTGCATGTACATGCTTAAAGCCAGGACTAAAACAGAAAGAAGAGCACCATAACTTTAAGGAATCGGCTCTCAAAACAAGTTTAGCAGATGTGGCTAAAAAAAAAAAAAAAAAGAATGAAGTTTCCATTACAGAAACTGCACATTGTTAGTGAACAGAAGGATCAAGAGCCACACCACTACAAGTTTTGTCTCATGACCGTTCTTACCCAGCGTAAGTACCTGGACAGTTTGGTATAGATACCGTATTTGCCTTTCTTTGCACATCCTTCTCCCCAGCTAACAATTCCAGTAACAAAATAAGTATCCTTGTATCTGGTTACATGGGGACCTCCACTGTCTCCTTGACAAGCATCTTTTTGCTCCGTTTCATAGCCAGCACAGAACATGTTTTCTGTTATTGCAAAGTTAGTGGATTGCTTGCAAGTGTTCCTATCAACATAGGGGACTTCAAGCACTTTCAGTTTTTTGGATAGTCGTCCACCTTCAAATTCACGCCCAAAGCCACTAACCATGCCGGATCTTTGGTTCATCAGAACTTCATTAGCAAAGTCTGCTTCAGGGAGGCATGCTGCGATAATGTACTCAGAAAACATTACAGGTTCCTTCAGCTTTATTAAGGCTATGTCATTATCATAAGTCTCGGCAATGTATTTAGAGTGAACAAGTATTTTGTCCACGGTATGCATCGTTTCAGACTGTTCTTTCTTTTCTCTGTCCACTTCACCTATACAAGATTATTAAAAGGGTCATTAATACGGAGATAGTATAAGAAATTAAGAACAACCTTGATAAAGGAGCAGAGTAGTATATCCATTCCTAACACTTTGCCTAGGCCTTTATACCATACAAGCGAATTGCAAAAATGTATTGCAGTATTTATTAGCAGCACTTGGATCAGTTTCAGTTCCAAGCTTCTGTCTATGGAGATTTTTGTAACAGTTTACATAAAGGCATAAACCGATTCAGCTAAACTAATACAGCTTTGAGTGGAAGTTCTTACAGGGGCTTGAGCCTGGCTTATATCAGGGAAAAGAAACTGGTCTGGGTCAAGACTAAAAGAGTGCAAATATAAAGTTGTGCTGATCTAGTATCATGCCTCAGAAGTGAAGCAGTCATAATTTGAGCTCACTTCTTCTTTCTCTAGCCAATGTGTGATAGCTTTCCTGAGCGGTCCTGCAGAAACAAATCTATATACTTCAGATGGGCCAGGAATGATAAGCTTTCTGAAGGGCTACTCTGATGAACACAATGCCAGCCAACACTTCTAGAACATTTGCTCTTAATCACTTCCAACTAGCTGGCAAAGAAGAAAGGGATGCACCATCATCACACCTTCCACATCAGCTGCCCCTGTTATTACAAAGCAGGATTCCCACAATAACAAGAAATTATAAAAAGCAAAACAACAACAACAAAGTAACAAACCAGAACAAATAAAGTAATGAGTACATCTCACACTAGATTTAGAGCACAGAGGATTAGTCTGCAACACACGCTCAGACTTCACAGGAGTAAAATAAATAACCACTTACCAACAACAACTTTGATTTCTTTAGTTTGGTTCATGCAGTGAGCTGCAGTAAGTATAAAATTTTCATTCAAAATAGTTCCACCACAAAACTCTTCCCCTGCCTCGTTTAACAGGACAGCCTGCGAAAAAAAGAAGGTAAGTGCCAAATTAAGAAGAACAGTTTAACTTTGACGAGCTATAAACAGGTAATTGATTTCTCTGCACGCGACATATATGCTTATTACTACAGCATGTACTACGCTGAAGGTGTCTCCTAATACTCTGCATACACACATGCATGTGCTACAGACTGCAGGTGCTGCTACAGAGTCTCAATTGTCTTTACATGACGTAGATGTTTGGCTTCCATGTCACCTCACTCACAGTGCTCAGCAATGTCTTTTAGGAACAAGACACTGACTGACTGAGCAGGAAGAGTGCAGCCCCCAAATCACCTCCTCCCTTGCACTTACCACCCCAAAGAATTCCTGTCCAAGTTCTGTTCCTGTTTGACCCCCGCGTAGTGTCCCGAACACAGGAACTCATTTTGGCTGGTCCAAACGCAAGAGGAAAACTTAGATATGAAAGCTTATTTGCAAAGCAAAGGCATGCATTATCTGACATGCTCTCAGGTGTGCTACCTAAACAGACTGCTATCAGACAGAACTGGAATATAACCTGCAAAAATGACACTGGTAGGCCAGCACGACACACAAAGCCCTCTCCGGTGACAGGTTAAGCAGCACCATCTAAAATTGCACAAAGCCTTTCATTTCGACATTTTAAGGCTGCAGTTTGCAGAACAGCACTACTAAGTGCCCAGGTTCAGGCATTCCAGCTCCCTCCAGCTACAAATGGCGTACTACATGGGTAACATTCATGAGGCAACCAGGTTAAATGAACAATTGCACGCTTTCCCTCAGAAACACATTCTGCTTACATGCAGAGCACAAACACCGGATTTACCTGCCACGGACATTCGCCAAGAAGACACTCATCACCACCTACTATCCTGGTATGGACATACGGAGTCTTGCTACTTGTTTCATTGCCCGGACGAGGGGTTGGGCTTTCTGTGGTAGCAACAATGTCCTCCTTCAAACTTGTTCCATTTGTGGGAGGGCCATCTTGAGCACTAGTTACATTGCTATTATTGGCGGGTAAAATAACTGACCTTTTTTTTCTTTTCACAAAAACTTTTCCACAAGGATACTTTACTGTAAAGACAAGAACATTAAAATCAGAGACGGACAGAAACACCAGCACGAGAGGAAACTCCTTAACACCACCATCTCACAATAAATCAGTTAATGCAGCTGGCAGCTGTCCTGTTCCGAAAACACTAGCCAAACCTTGGCAGATGCAGCAAAGGAGGAAGACCAGATGGTTTGAAAACTGAAAGCCACTTTGTAGTCCTAAAACTTTTCCATAGGTTCAGTCTCTGGACAGTGTTTTCAAAGTATTTAAAACATCGTATTCAATTGCTTACATTGCTATGTTCATGTGCTTGCTCTTACTAAAAGCATCTTAATTAGGAAACTGAGTGAAATGGTTTACTTTAGGAATAATATGGCTCACGACAACAAATTATCATTAGTTATAAAGGATATAAAACCTGACGTTGTAAGTGTCTAGTTGACTTATCCCTCCCCCCCAGGTCTGTTGAAATACAACAAAAATGTACAAATGTAAATAGCATTAATCATAATTATTTAATGTCATCAGTTACTATTTGATCAGATTAACCGAAATCTAAAGTAGAAAAGTTTTTTGTGAGCTGCTATTTTATATGGAGTGTAAGTGTTTAAGTAAATGAGATATAACTGCAATCACTTTTCTCCTGACAACAGCAGAGTTTACTCAGGTAATTCTGTGAGAGGCACCTTGCAAAGGGTTTGAAATCAGCTACGATTTTGGTAAGTCCATCACACCACCTCCCACATGGAAGGCTTTGGAAATACAAATCGGTTTGCCTCAGTGTTAAATCTATGTCATGTAGAATACTGATAGTTGAAAAGACATCATTTAACTGTGAAACAAGTCTCACCACCATTGCTACTCATTTATTACGTGGCTTCATACCTGATGAAACACAGCGTTTGCCATCCTCTGCTAGAACATACCCTTTCGCACAGGAACACAAAACATCTTTCTGTACGCTTTTTTTGATGCTGCAGAACTGCTCACAGTCACCATTGTTTATTTTGCAGTACTTTGGTATGACTATAAGTGAGATAAGTTCGGAGAAAAAACTGTAAATAAGCAGTGACTTCACAGAAGATCTCAAAGTTCACCAAATTAAACCGCACTCTTTAAACAGGATCTGTATCTCCATCTGTAAAACACCTGAAGCACATCTTAGAAACAACACGCGTAGCTAACCTTAGCTTACGCCTTACAAAGCAGTCACATCCACTGCATGAAACATACTTGCCACTTCCGAGTGGGCCCAGCGGCCATGTCATGGTCAGCTTAAAAAAGCAGAGACAAAATAACAGTGGAAGAATGAATAAAATACTAACAGAGAAGTCCAGATATTGGCAAATCCTCACATGATTCCTCCCTCCTGCCTTAAAACACTCAACTCCTCATCACTCCCCTCAGTCCTGTGTCTGAACTTCAGTTCCACACCCTCCACTCTTACTTCTTGGCTACCAACAGACGCTCCAGTGACATCATTAGGGCAGTAGCTGTGTGCCACAGATGGGAGAGTCAGGAAGGATTTATATGCAAAAAATCATTCTTTGCAAAGCTGAAAGTCTCTGCATTGTGTACTGAAAACTGCTTTCTTTGGTTCTTCACTGCTGTGAGCTGAGCAGTGAGGCTGTACTTCTGAGCTTGGAATAAAGGCTCTTTGATATCAGTTATAAGAATCCTATGCTTCTTAGTTTTATCATCGTGTTTTGGGATTCAAACTCATGTGAAGAGGCACTACTACAACTGAGAGGGCTTTCTTTGGAGCAAGTGTAACTTCAGAGTATTCACTAACACTATCCAGCTGTAGAGCCACCAGGGCTTTGTGTTTTTGGCATTGTCCTCCAACTCATTGTTGACTGCCATCCTATTCTATGTATTTTTCCAAGACACAAATAATGGTTGTTAAGAAAGAGTTAACTATGGTTCAGCTCCCTAGGAAATTCACTGCCACAGTTCTCTAAAGCAGAAACCTACCAAATTCACAGTTCTTGCCTTGATAACCATCCAAGCATGAGCAAGTGTAGGAACCAATTCCATCTTTACAGTGTCCGCCATAGTGACAAGGATTTGAACTGCATTGGTTCCCATCTACAAAAACAAACCAAAAACCAAATTACTGTATCAGTGTAAGCATTTTCAGTGAACTCTGAAGCGGTGTGAGTTTTAATAAGCAATCTTTCATCCTTCTTTTTAAAATGTATGATCTGTGACTTGCCACATTCCAGATGGAATAAAGAGTATAAATACAATCATTCCAAACCAGTAATGATTCATATACATATCTTCAATTTTGCAATCTGTTTTTGGTGGCTACTCTATGACAGCGCATACACAAGCCTTTTTTTGTAGGGAGATAAAGTAATACCTTATGGTCAGAGTACACATCATTTACAATGAAGGCTGTAAAAGCAGACAGGATATTTCTACGTTGCAACTACTGTCTAAAGATATTAACCTTTTGGCCTCTTGCACTTCCCTACAATTTCTGCATGATAATGACAACTCAGCTTTTATTTCTTTACAGGTCTTCTCAGGCCTTGCGCACGTCTTCTGCCTGCAGTGCTGCTCCTTTGAAGAAACAGACACCAGCATATTAATCAGAAAATAAACAAAACCAAAAATAATGCTTTACAAAGTCCTGCTAAATTCAAGTGTGCAGGCCAAATTCCTCTTTTGTGCTGCTTACAGTACCAAAATTTTCCCATTGTATCCATTAAGGTATGAGCTTGACCTTCATAAAATTAGCTCTTACCTCACGCTCCCCACGTCTACGTTGGAACCGCCCACATTCGAAAGGTAGCTCTGCAGCCTTTCTTCCTTTCCGTGACCTGGACACAACTGGCTGACCTGACTCCAGGGCCCCAGCCACATGTCTCTCACAACCTCAGTTACACGTAGGACAGTGAGGCTGCACTGCGTATGGTAACACGTTCCACGTAGCAGCCCTTTCTCCCACCCCCACAAAGGCATCTCACTCCTGCACTGATGCTCGCTGCCACGATCTCTCCCACCTAGTGAGCCGCTGTAACAGATGTGTTCCCATCACATGACCCTGCCGGGCTCTTCTGCAGTGTTTGATAAGAAAAACAGGATATCCAGAGAAGTGACGCTTGCTTAATAATTCCTTGCTTTACACAACACGCTCTTACAGAGGGAAGGCGAGACCACCATTTACCAAAAGAAAGACTCGGGGCCTGTAGAACATCTCCTGGTTTCTGCCTCCTCTGCAGTACCAGAGCACTCCATTCTGTAGCAGTCTTAGCTAAGCAGCATCCTACTGTTAGAAACCTTACTCGCTTAGCTTTTCCCTACATGTAGTTGCTGCTGCGGTAATGAGTTTTACATCAGCATTGCACAAAAGCATTGCGGAATCCCCTGCTATGAAAGGAAGCGAGAATGAACTGTTCTAGTAACTTGGCTGAGGATAGCTGTGGTTTTCAATACTTCTCAACACCAACAAAACATTCGTGGACTGTGGTTTAAAATGTATGAAATTGGCATTTCCGCTAAGAGCGCTGGCACTCATGTTCCGCTGCTTGTACTCTCATGAGAAAACGGTCTGAAATTTTCCACTCCTGTTCACTGCAACACTGACGCAGGCTTTGCTTGAAGTTTCAGCCTGTAGGTTGCAGAGTTCATCCCCTGCTTAGAGGATTGTGAAAGTCTGCATCTTCTTTGTGGCAACTGTCTTCAATTGTTTGCAGACTCCAAAAGACAAAGCTGAGCTGTCTTTGGTCAATATTTTTGAGGTACTCGTCCTAACACACAAGCTGTACACATACTTTCAGGAGAACACGTTACCAAACACCAATACATTAAAAATCTGTCCCTGTATAGTGATTATGAACACTAGAACCCTAATAAACACAACTCAGACCTTTAGAAAAAAACAGAAAAGACTGATGGGTAGTATCTGCTAATCTACTGGCACGTCTTCCTTGAATGCCAAACAGTTCTGTAGAAAACACATCCCACAAAATGCTCTATAATAGAGGAACCAACAAGTCTGGTGTGGAAGGTGACACAAAACCGGCAAGCGACTGTGCGAAACAGTTTAATAACTTTTGTCTTGGCTACGGCATTTAAGTGCTACCCTCATCTATGACTCTTTGCATGTTGAATTTCCCCATCTGGGGCTGCCCTTCTGGAGGACAACTGACCGGCAGAGTCACACACCCAGTTTCTGATTCTCACTCTCCTTTGTGTGCAAAGGACCACTGTTCTTTTTTTGAGAGGACAAAGACCATCCCAGCAATTGGAGGCAGCTGAACCTTGCCTTCGAATTAAGTGACTGGGTTCAAGCAACAGCAGGGCAGTAAATCAGATTCCTTCTTCAGAGGAAACACAAACTGAGGGTGTCCCATGGTGAAAAGGGAGGAAGGAAGGGAGCAGGAAGTGGTTACTTAAGAGGTGCATCCTTTTTAACCTTGCAACAAGGAAGCTTAATTCTCTAAACAAAGGCAGAGTGTTTCTTACCTACATAGATGTTCCAGAATTCCTCCTACAGGTAGGTGTGGGAAAAGGGGAATAAAAGGAGACAGAAAAAGTTAGATGAGAATTACTGAATTCTTCAGAAAAACATTAGAGCTTTCACACAGAGGATACTTGCAGTTAACAATTGTTAAAACAAGTATTTAAGTTACAGGCACATACAATGCCTTCCAGCCTGCTATTAACATTTACTAAATTAAAACCATCTCATCCATTCATAGTGCCCAGCTCTACAGAAACAAGTCTCATGCGTTTTTCAGAAATACCTAAAACTCCTCAGACATTTCCCAGTGTGACTCATTCAGAATAAAGCGCTTGATTTCTTGCATAACTTCTCAGTGTCCATCCCCCCGCCCCTTACTCCCATCAATCAGGATCTCAGAAATCCTGAGATTTAAAAATATTTTGTCTGATTTGTGTTCTTCTTTCCCTCTGCACCGAGGACTCCAGGTATGCTGTCTGTCCAAGACAGTCCTTTTCAGTGACATCTGGTCACCAGGTAGAACAGGCTGTGCTGGTTCTGCTGTACATCAGCCAACCTTCATGCTCTGAAGTACCCTGGCGATGCATCCATGGGTCCCCACCCAGGTCATCTCAGGGCCACTCCATGAACATTCTGGCCATCAAGTAATGCTAAAGTGAAATGAATCTGGCCTTAACTCCAGTTTCAGGGCTGTTCTTAACAGCCACATAGCTACAGCTGATGTTCCCACTTCCCCTCCACCACCACGTCACTTCGAGTTTTCAAATACTACCTTTGCTACTGACCCCAGTCCCCATAGCTGCCCCATCTCTTTAACTCTCCCTTGCGCTTGGGAACAGATCGCGTTTCTATCTAAAGTTCAGCAGCCAACAGGGTAGGGCAGGTGACACAAGAGTCACCCATGCAGACTTCATTCCATGTGGCCAGTCTAACATTAAGGCATGTAAGAACTGTCCACAGTACACATTCTGTAAAAATCAGGTACTGCAAGAGAGAGCCACAAAATGATCAGCACTGCAAAGCTGCTTCAGACAAGTTTGGCAAAATTCGCCCATTCATTTCCACGTCAGCATTTGCCTTCTCAGCCTTCCTGTGGACTCTCTACCTAAGAACTCTTGATCACCGTCATGACACTCAGCTATCCCACCCAGACAGGGTGAACATATTTCCAGCACGAGTAGTATCAAAGCATTTAAAGGTCAAATACCCCACAATGGCAATTAAACAGATCAGAACAGGTAAAAGAATGGAGGCTTTAACATGGGCTGGCCCTGTAAGAGCTAAATTAAGACTGTTATCATATGCTTATGCCTTAGCAATTCCAACCACAGTCAAAATCACTATTTATTCTTTGTGTTAAGTGTTTGGGAGTAACTTGTGAGTTTTGATGCCCAGCTCAAAAGACCTTAATACTATTTTGTAAACATGAAATATATAGACCTATGTTTCGTATTAGTTCATCCTTACAGTTTTCTCCCGGTCTTCAAAGGCTTCTCTTGCTTCTTCTTTCGAGCAGCGCTCCTCATTGCATTCTCTTTCAATATTCCCTTGCTTCACTTCCTCCAAAAAAGAGTTAGCACGTTTTGTTCTTTCCAAGAACTTGTCTGCATTTTCCTTCTTGACGAATACTAGACAATAGAGAAAATGATACAGGTGGCAGGTAAAGGGTCATCAGAAATAAGTAAAGTAGAAACAAAACCAAAACAGACCCTTTCGCCACTCTGCCCATACACAACATTACCTCGGAGGTTAGCCCTCACACAGACCGAGACATCTCAGGATCTCTCAGGGCAGTCTCTCTCTGAGAGTCAGCAACTCCAGGACAAACTGCAGGCCCCCAAAATTCTCTCCTACTGTTTTTAGTCTTGAAAATAAAACGTGCAGGTTGCTGCTGAAGGTTTATATTTCTGTTGCTCCTTCTCTCAAGGCTCCACTCTTGAACGGAATGGCTTTCCCTGAAGGCCAGAGGGAGACTGCATTCCTTGATTTGGTTTTAAAGCTGACCGCCAGGCAACACCACCACCTGCTCTGGGGGCTTGTGGTGCAGAAACTAAATGCCACACGAATTCAAGATGCAGTAACGTATCTACTGACAGATGGGAAAAGCCCATGTATGAGTTCTACTGCCCTTCACCACCCCAAATCCCACTGTGCTGCTCTGGGGTCTTCCTTCCCTCTTAAAACAATCTCCCAATTGCCTGTAGAAATGTTTTTGCCTTACTGATATGTGTGCAGGTAGAGCTAAGGCAGCTGTGTTCTGAGATTTCACGAAGAGCAGAAGTAAACGAATGTCAGCTTTAGCAGGAAAGTACAGCCTGAAGTCAGTTTGCTGGGTTGTTTTACTTTTTTAAAAGCTTGGTGTCATGGAAGCATAAGACCTGCTGCCTTCAAGTTCAAGCTGTTGATTTAAACTGAAGGATCAGAGGCATTAAACTCAGCTCAGCCACTTGGCTGCATGAACAATAGCATTACTCTCCAGTGACTTGTGCACACATTACTAGACAAGAAAACCAGAAACAACACTGGAGTAAATAAATTGTCAATCACCCTGTAAAAAGCTTATATTCTAGGAATGTTTGCAGAGTTTGGAAGCTGACATTTAATTATGTTCTAAATACCTGGAATTTAAAGAGAAAAAATACTTTCCAATCGCAGACTGGAGTGTGGAAGACAGTGTTGCAGATGGGACTTCAAGGCCAATGGCTTACGCTCAGCAGGCAGCTTGCACCTACCTTCTGGAGCATTTTTCATGCAGCTCAATTCAGCAATAAATAAACTTGCTGATAGTAATCATATACCCTAATATCCCCTAAGATAACAGAGGGGATTTATTCTCCTTTCACTGGAATTGGTGGATCAGCCACAGGGAGCCAAATTCTGCTAGAGCTATTTATATGAAGCAATCCCATAGAGCCCATGCATAATTTGAAGCCCCGCTTATTCTGAAAAAGCTCCTCGCAGAAAGTGTTTGTAACTTGTAGCTCAGCAACTGTTAGTTCATTCACCCACTACCTTATTTGCCCTTAAATCCCTCTCTGCAGCGACAGGAGAGTGACAGGACGCAGCCGGTGGGGTTATTGCCTCTGTATTCCTTTGCCCCCGTACCACCCACCCAAGCGGATGTTTTTGTAAACTTGAACTAGCCGATTAGTCTTCTGAGGCTGGTCGTTCTCTTTCCCAAGCTTTCCGTCATGCTTCCTTCTTTGGAGACATCAAGGAGCAACCAGCGTTGGTCAACCGAAGTAGGACATTCCAGAAACAGTGTGGAAGACCTAATTTAAAGCCTAAGCGGCCTGACTCACTGAAGGAAATGTTAACGACTTTTGAAAAGCCACTTGCTGATGTTGCTCTGGACTTTGGTGTTGACCCTAGCAGCACAGAGGGCGGCGGGACCTGCTCCCTCCCTGCACCCCGGCCCCTCCACGGCCAAGAGCACCCAACCAAGCCCCGGCCAGGCTTCCCCTGACAGACACGAGCCCCCCAGGCTGCCTGCCCGGGCAGTTGTCCTCCCGGTGCGAACGGCGGGGAGGGTCAGCAATCCCATTTTCCAGGCGGGAACCGGGAAGGCGCAGCCACCTGGCAGAAGCAGCGGAGGACGGCAGCGGGACACGGCCCCCACGCCGCGGGGCTCAGGCACCCCCAGGCGCCCCTGGGCAGCTCCCTGCCCCTGAGGCGGAGCTCGCCCATCTTTCGGGCGGGGGGGCGGCACAGCTGCAGGCAAGCCCTCAGCCGTTTTGGATACCCACCCCCCCCACACACACACCCCCCCGGGCAGACGAGCCCTGGGGTGCCTGCTCCCTTCCCCCGCCGCTTCGTACCGGCCGCCGCTCCCCGCGAAGGCAGGGGCCGGCAGGACCCCCTCCCTTGGCGGCGACGGGAGGGCTCTTCCCCTCAGGCACCGAGCGGGGCGAGCCGGAGACCCGCCACCGCCTCCCGCGTTCTCCCCGCAGCGCCTCCTCCCCGCCAAAGTCTGTCAGGAAGGAGGACAGTGTCCTCCCCCCCACCCCCCAAATAAAAAAGGTGCCGCCTTACCCCCTCCCTCAGCCCGCAGCTCGCCCGCCAGCGCCGCGCAGAGCAGGAGGAGCAGCAGGCGGTCGGCCATGGTGGCGCGGAGCCCCCCGCTGCTGCTGCTGCTGCCGCCGCCGGCTCGGCGGGGCCGCGCCGCCGCCCGGCGGGACGGGGACGGGACCGGGACGGGACGAGGACGAGGACGGGAGCCGAAGCCTTTACCCTCCCCGGGCGGGGAGAGACTGAAGCGCCGTTGCTTCACCCTGCCCAGAAATAGCGGAAGCGCCGGGGAAGGGGGAAAGCCGCCGCGGGATTTCTCAGAGGGGGCGGGGGGGGCGGCCTGATGATGAGGCTCTTCTTTTTTTTGTTTGTTTGTTTGTTTGTTTTTAGAATCCCAAGGAAGCTGGCTTTTTAAATTGTTCCTTTTATTTGCGGGGGCGGGGAAGTGAATCGTCACTTTAATAAGCAATCGCTGGCGGAGGCTGGCGTCGCTGGCAGGTGTGGGGCTCGACGCCAGGCCGAGCAGGGGCAAAGCCTGGCCCCCACCCCAAAACACCCACCACCCTTGGCAGCTCCCACACGCATTTCCCACATCCCAGCACCAGAACCTCCCGCCTCCGCGCTTTCGACGCCCAGGGCCCCGAGACCTCGGCCTGGCGCTTACCGGGAGCTGGCCTCCATCTCACCTTTTTTGGGGGGTTCCCCTTGCTTGTGCCCGGTGAGGTCTCTGCGTGCTGTGGAGGCCGCGTCTTCGGTGCTTCCAGAGCCTGCCGTCGGGTCTCCTTCCTCTTCTCGGCTGTTATGTTAAAAATGTACCTAAACCCCAGCTTTGTTTTGGAAAAGTCACTCGGTGCAGCCATTAGTACTGGTTGTTTTCTTTCAGCATTTTACCCTTTTTCTGCAAGATGGTGATTTGTTCTTGAATGTCGATACTTACACTGGAACGTTACGGAGAAGAAATCATCCTATGGAGCATGGAAAACCCAAAGCTCTTCTGGCTTGAGGGGTCTGGAGGGACGATTTTGCGATGCTGAGTGCCTCACCTTGGTGAAAATGAGGCTTTATTTGCTGGTCGCTGCTCGTAGCCACCTTCCTCCCTGGCAATATATTCTGCTGGCGTATATGCTTTCCTTTTAGGAGTAAGGAGAGCCTCCGAGGTATGTTTTCATACTGTAAGACCTCTTGTTTCTCAGGTCTCTGGAACTGGCTGCTTTTCCCAATTCAGTTCACTACTTAAATGAACAGTATCACATTCTTCTATGTCAGTAAAGCAGGTTATAGGATGTTCAGTACTGCGTGGTATATGTACCATATAATGTCAATGTTTTCGCCTAACAATAGAGTGTGGTCAATAGCAAGTGTCCTACTTGCTGATAAGCTTTTGTGATTGAGCTGATATTGACTATGATTTGAATGAATCCGAAGTGTAAGTTTTGCATAAGATACTTCAACTGTTCTCTAATCTCCTGGTGAGTTTTATCTCCCTCACCTTTTCACTGTTTTCATGCTTAGATTAGAAGGTACATTTTTTAATGTTATAGTAGATGGTGTTTTCAGCCATTTATGCATTAAGGCTTTAGAGAATGGTCTTTGGCCAGTGTTTTGCAGATGGTTAGATAATTATTCTATTCTGGTTTTAGATCTTAGGACAGAGAGTACAATTTAGATTATACTGGACAACAAGTGAAACAAACATTCCCTTTCATTTGCCCTCTTCTGTATCGACAAGCATAATACCAAGGCAAAGATAAGATTAAATCAGTGGTATTCTTCACCATTCATGAATATAGGGTTAAATATTACAATTAACAGCCTTACTGCAGTAATGATTGGTGCAAGAACACTAAAATCAAGTTTTTGTAGCAAACCTGTAAGTGTGGAATTAACTTTTCCCAGCTTTCTTGTCCTGGAGACTCTATACAGTTCCTCCCCCTCAAATCTACATGTTGCCACTGCAACTGTTGGAGGAAGCCACTTCAACACAAGCTGAAAGAAACAATTTTTCTATTGCTTCTGCTATTGCATCATTGTATTACAGGACCCATCAGCATAGGAAGTTGTGAAAGCCAGAAGCATAAGCACGTTCAAAAGAGATTGCACACATTTGTGGACAACAGGTTCATTCATGACTCTTCCACCAAATGCAACTTCTGTTTCAGGAAGTCTGTACCTCACTGATTACCAGAAGTTGAGAGGGCAGCTGGAAGAAGGATCGTGGTATGCTTGATGTGTTGCTGACAGTCTCTCTCTCAGCATCTAGCTCTGTCCCTTAGCAGAAATGGATGCAGAACAAGAGGGACTCTGAGTCTGATTTGGTACGGGCATTTTGCACCTGCTTGACAAGATACGCAAGTTTACAAACAATACCGACAGGGAAGTTATTTTATATATTCAGGTAGGCATTAGGCTCGTTTCAAATCATTAACAGTGGTGTGGGTATCATATGTATCACATATCTAAGATAATGAAGGAATGCTTCAATAGGAAAATGACACAGAGGGATTGGGGGGCAATATCACGATCTAGAAATGCTCTGGTCCAGCATCATTAATCCATGTGCTGCTTCAACCAGTCGATGTATTTGGATACCCTTGTGTAAACCCCATAGCTGCCTTTAACAGCACAGCCCTTTCCCCAGCTGACAATCCCAGTCAGAAACCAAGTGTTCTTGTATTTTGTAGCGTGAGGTCCACCACTGTCTCCCTTGCAGGAGTCTTTAACGCCGGTCAGGTCTCCTGCACAGAACATATTCTCTGTAATGTTTAAATCGGTCTCCTTTTCGCATTCTTGTGTCTTTACACGTGGCAAAGCAACTCTCATCAGAACGGAAGAGGTGGCACCTCCATCTAGTAGGCGTCCCCAACCGCTCACTGTGGAGAACTTGATGGAGGACAGTTCATACACTGCAAAACGTTTTTCAGGCAAACATATTGGCACCACATAGTCAGTGAGATTCACGGGTGTTTCCAGGCTCAGGAGGGCAATATCATTATTGACTTGTCCATTCGTGTATCCTTCATGAATGATTATCCTGGCAACTCCACTTTCTTGCTCAGTTTTCTCATCGTAATTTATTGCGTGTTCACCTGGAAAAGTTATTAGTCGCACATCATGTCAGGCAGCTCCTTGATTCCTCAAAAGTTTGAGGAGATGGGGGTTTCTAGTCTGACACCTCTTAAGGACAATTCCCTTATACTACCAAAGCCTGCACAGTTTGTCTTTTACTCTGGTTTGTCAGGATGAGAAGCTGCCGCCACAACCACAGCTCGATAACATGAGGAGGGGAAGATACATACCCAGTCTCACCCGAAGCTGTTTAGGATGGGTATACTCCAAACAGTGAGCTGCAGTGACCACCCACTCTGGGGAAAGCAGGGTACCGCCACACTTTTCTTTCTGATTCTGTATGATAAGGGCCTGCCAACATAAAGCAAATTTATGTCTTACATCAAATGTGCTTCACCTAAATCTCAGTAGCGTCGGTTTTCATGTTGCTTCTTTCCGTCATTTTATGCAACTGTGTTTGAGAATACCGTGCTGATTGCACGGAGAATTTAGGAGGGGGAGTCTTCCCATCCACGTTTTCTCCATCTGGTAGTATGGACCCTGCCTATTATGGCCAAGAGCGTATCCCCACAAGCTGCAGCTAGGATTCTTGCTGGCAGTGAGGTTAAGGCCTGAGGGGTCAGGAGGAAGAGGAGGTTGTATTACCACTCCCCTCCTATGAAAGCAGGTGCTGCAGAACACGGCGAAGATGCGTAATTGAAACAGGTGGATCTGCTGGCTAGGGATGAAGAGGGAATTTGGTTATCCAGGCTTGGCACTTTTAATGGATTTTTTTAACGTAATAGATTTAAAACAATAAATTGAAGATCGTGGTTTCATAAGGAGGAAAAAAAAAAAAGGCAATGAAAGATTTCTGAAGACTCACTTGCCATGGACATTCACCTGGAGGACAGATTAAACCGCCTACTATTCTCCCTTGTGCAGTTGCATTTTTTTTGGCCAGTACTGGTATTTTTCCACATGGGTATTTCACTGAAAAAAAAAAAAAAAAAGAAGAAGAAAAAAACCCAAAACAAAACAAAGGGCACCAAGTGTGATTTTATTGCACTGAATTCACAGCAAAATGTTTAAGGTCTTCAGTGAAGTTATGTTAGCTGAAAACTGGTCCCTAGTCTGGCAGCATGGGTTCTCAAAAATAATTTAAAGCAGCTCAGCAGGTAATTAGTCTTTTTGTTTGGAAACAGCCAGGAATGCTTTTACAGATAGAGCACAGGCCCGTACTTTATCATTGACATATATTCACCTACCACAGGAGTTTGCAAACAATATACCTGCTTAAGATCGATGTCAACACAATGAGGTAGGCTGCAGGCTGGAGAGCAGAAGTGACTCTGTCAAGCTTTATAGCCTACATATTTTCAGCGACTCTGCTGACTTTAACTCAGCTGTACCAAGTGCACAGCATCCATGGCATGGCAAGACAGAGGCTTAAGCACAGGACATGCAGCTTGCTATCCCTTGTTCGGGGGGGACCCAAAGATCTCCTAAGAGCAGACACTATGTCTTCTGGTATGCCTCCCGGCAAACAGTCCCTAGTTTGCTTGGGTTCAGAGCATCCTTGATTCTTCCGGGCTGCACATCTCAGTCTAAGGTCTGTTTTTAGCCTGGGCACGCATGTGAAGATTGGCAGTAAGAGAATCAAATCTTGAGGACTGATCCTGCGACTGAGCTGCAGTGCAGGAAGCCTCGGTGTTTTCAGTACATCCTTCACCCAAAAGAGTTTTCCTTTCAAGAAGAAGAAGGACTACCGTTGGGGTTTTTCGTGTGCCGTGGGGCTCTGCTGTAACTGAGCACACTGTCCCTTCCATCCAGCAGTCACTCTGCGATAACGCGGTCAGGAGGAGTGCTCGCTTTCTATCACTTTAGGAGCCAGGGTCCTATAGTCTACGCTGAGCTGAATCCGACATCTCCACAGATCTGTAATAGCCTGAACGTGCCGATTACGTCAGCTGATTTGAAGACAGCATCCGGCTTTTACAGGTACAGGCAAGGTATGGAGAAACAGGACTAGCTCTTTGGTGGCAGCTGGCGAAAGATCAGAATAGACGTAACGCGAACCCATACCCTCTGACGCTGTATGCAGGGCAGCGCAGGGTTGGGCATTTGAAAGGGCCGTTGGGAGAGGTGACAGAAGGATGGTGAAGGGACTGGCAGCTACACAGTTTTGTCTCCTTGCAAGACATGGTCAGCACTACGGCTGTTTTGGTCCCCGAGAAGCAAGCAGCGACAAATACATCTTCCTCGCAGGGGAAGACACGCTGAAAAGCCTGCGGGGAATATTGAATTCTTTTTGTTCTCAGCTTTTAACAAAAGGGGCTTCGCCATCATGTGACTTTGCAGAATCTGTTAATAAGGGATAAGTACATTAGTAGACACTTTTTTCTAATGAAATTGCTGTTGTTGAGAGCTAGGTTGTCATTATCAGTTCTCTGCATGAGTGCTCCATTGAGGTGTGTGTAGGGGGGCATCACCCCCTCAGAATTACTTCGCATGCTCCCTGCAGCTCTGTCCGTTATGTTCCTATCCCCAGGGGTCTCTTCTCCGCCTCTAATAAAGTAATTCAAGTAGGCATCTGCAATAGAGTCAGGTGCCAGCTTATGTACTGGAAAAGTATTTAACTTGTGCTACCCTAGTCCTAGCTGAAATTTACCTTGTCAGATGAGTGAGAGAAATATCTAGCCATAGTGTCTAGAGGAACACCAGAAGTGTATTAGTCCTACCAAATAGGAAAGAAAAAAAAAAGAAAAAAAAGAAAAGAAACCCAGGTTTTCTTTGGGTTTAATAGGCCTCTTCCTCTCTTGACTCCTGTGCTGAAATAAATATAGTAATAAAAGCCACAGTCACAATTTCAGACTGAAGATCCAACAGTAAAACAGTGCTGCCCCAAAAATATTTTCCCACCGTGGGTGTAAGCTAAAACAAAAAAGAACTGGTGAGGCCCAGAGCCCCTCCACTCACCAGAAACCCCTCAGCCTGACCCCAAATCCCTGGCTACCTGCTGCTCTGCTTTAGTTAGACCACCTGGCCACGAGCTTGTCGCCACTGCTCAGTTCTTCTCTACTAGGCCAGTGGCGGGAGTGCTCCCCGGGGAGGAAACAGGGGTGCAGCTCCCTCCTCGCTCCTAGCAGGTGGGATGTTCCATCCCAAATTTCCCGCACTCCGGAGGAGTGGACCTTTGGGGCGAGGCAGGGTCCCTGCTCAGTGTGCACGCTTTGCCAGCTGCTTTGCTGGGGTGTCTGACTTCCACCCGAAGCCCAAACGTACTTACTGCTCTGGACTCTGCCCTTGAAGAAGAGGTGGGGAGCTGGGGGCTGAGGGTTACACCTCACACCTCCTGATGTGTACGTGTCGAAAACTTTTCTTCCAGAGCTGGCTTAGGCTTAGCGTCAGGCTAGTAGTGGCTTACCTTGGGGAATGCAGGACACGCCATCACTCGCTAAAGTGTAATCGTCCGCACAGAAGCACACTCGTTTCTCAGACTGCTCGTCAGTACAGTACTGCTCACAGCCACCGTTGTCGTAAAGGCACTTCAGTTTGTCAGCCATGGCTAAAGTCAGAGAAAGAGCATGTAGGTTCCCAAATGCGGATTTTGGTGCTTATAACATGAGTCAATTGCGACTTGAAATGTTGACGGGGAAGCAAGGCAGCAAAGCAGATTTCTGTGATTTATGTACAGCGACAGCATCAAAAGCACCTTCCATGCGGCAAAAGCTAGGCAGGCCTGGATCTCCAGGGATTAGGGAAGAAAAGGCTATGCTTAAGAAACACACACCTAAAATTAAATCAGTCTGCATTTATGCAGTAGCTGAGCTGTCTAAAGGATGGAGGTGGTGTAATTGTGTGGTAATCATCATAATACATGACTGAAAAATTGTCACGATTTTGCACTTTGCCATGTGGGAGAAGGATGCTCTGGGATGACCACTGAGGCTGCCTGGTTAAACTTGATGAGTGCCTAGTCCTTGTTTGGGCTCAGCGTGTTCTCAGGGTATAAGCTTAACAGTCAATGTGCAGCGCCCACTGAAATCAATGGAAAGATGTATATTGACTTCATGAACTGCTGGATCTCTCCCCTTGGGCTTTGTACGATGCATATGCAGCGAGTTCTCGTTCACATACTGCACCAAGCTTCTAAGTCAAAGTAACGTCCGCACTTGGGTAGGAAAAAAAAGTTCCTCTTTTTCTCTCAGATGGTGCACAAAAGGCAAATTTTTTTTTCCCTACAAAGTCATCATAGGGTAATAATTATCTCGCTGCCTTGCAGTGCCTGACTGCCAGTTGGTTAGAGCCATCGCGTGACACTGCAGGCAGGGGGGACAGCAGGTGTCACGGCTAGAATGATGCAGAATGGTAAGGATTGCTACTGTTCATCTCAATGCCTTGCATTTGAATTAATAATGGCATTTTTATTTGCTAAGCTATGCCAGAGCTGACCTTTTTCACAGCTTTTGCCCTCATATTCGACGGGACAGCGGCAAACGTAATCTTGAAACTGGTCGTCACAACTCCCGCCGTTCTGACAGGGGTTGGAGTCACACTGGTTAGGGTCTGTAAAAACATTCAGTGTCAGTCCGCCTCACGCAAAGAGCTGCAGCAGCGGGAGTGTTTTCGCAGCTGTTAGAACATCCCGAATGATCGTACCGGAATAGATGTGCCAGAACTCTTTCTGGAAGAAAAAGATGCAAGATTTAATTAAAGAAAAATTAACTCAGGTTAAGTCCTACAGCCCTTGTAGCACAGGAGGGGGTGCAGACAGCGACAGTGATGCCCCTTTTGCCTTTATAATTTATGACAGTTGATATCTATAAAATATACTACATTATTTTCTACATTCTGCATTATTTTCATGTACCAATAGAGAAGAGCACTGTGTAACACACATAAATAGGTTATCCATCAATAACCGCCATACAGTTGAGGCAGGCTTGACTGAAACAGATGTTGCACAATACAATAATTTAAGGTATGGTCAGGCCAGGAATTACTGGGAGGTCGTGGGGACGACTTAGAGGGCATCCACTTTCCCAGCATCCCCGGACGGGTACTGCCTGGGGCGGCCCATGCCGTATGCTCTCCTGCACCGCACTGCTGCTGCCTGTCCCCCTACAAATATAACAGAAAGACGCAAACAGCAGGACACAAAGTGCCTTTTTTGCTCTCGCCGTTTAAAGTGTCAAAGCACGCCCCTGAGTAGGGGGAGTCCGTCTGACAGTGAGTGCTCACCCAGCCCCGTGTTACTTACTGTCCGTTCATCATCATGGTAAATCTCTCTTGCTTCCTCAAAGGAACACTTTTCTTCCATGCATTCTCGCTCTAGTGACCCCAGTTTTATCTCTTCGAAGAAGCTGTTGGCTCGTCTTTGCCTTTGCAAAACGCTGCTTGCCTCTTCCTGCTTGAGAAAGACTGAAAAACAGCAGCACGTCAGTTTGTCGTCAGCTGCGCTCTCCAGACAGAGAGGACGGGGGGGACGAGTTCCCCTCAAAGCTTTTCTGCTTCCCAAGCTTTTTCTGAGGCACTTTAGAAACGAAATGGGCAAATGTGAAAGAGATTCCTTGCTGTGGCCTGCCTCCCAGGTAACGAGGCAGCACATGAGTCTTACAGAGCCCGGAGCTTAAGGGAAGGCGGCACGTTACACCGGTGTTGTACGTCAGCGACTCCTAAGGTACCGTCGCACGTCATATAGTAGGTCTCAACACGCGCAGCAGAGTTTCTCTCAATTTTAGCAGCTGAAAAGCCTGTGTCGCTTTGCCGAGCACTGATGTATACAGCCGCCCCTGATTTTTCTGTACTCGCTACAGCAAGTGACTTGGTGAGAGATGGACCACAGTCGCCCCTTCATCCGCAGTCACATGTTATCTCACGCCCCTTCTCGCTTTGGACCTGCAGAAGGCACTTACCCCACCACTAGTAGGCCACAATTCTACAACTGCTGCTTTAATATATTTATCTTTAGTTTTCTTCTGTAGAAAAGGCTACGTTAGCTGAGCTCGCTTCCTAGAGCTACGTCACCTTGCAGCTGACAGAAGTGTGCACTGGAAGAGCTGATACCATTGTCACCACGCTGACCTGCTCCTCAGCTTCAGGGTACAAGCACATCACACAACTCTGCCCTCCCAGTGTAATTCAGGATAAGGAACAAGAAGTCCCAGTGCTGCAGCGTACTTTTGCTCCACGTACCACACAGAACAAGTCTTGAAATCATTCATTTTGCTTCTTTTTTTTTTTTTTTTCCTCCTCCACGTCAGTAGGGGATTCTGGCGCTTCATGACAACAACTTACATGTCAGAGCTTTTAACCCTTTCACCTGGGATTGTGGATAGATTTGGGGATTGAGGCTGATGCCTATCACCTGCCTTTCCCCCAGGACATTCTCCACTACCTGACTCCTGCGGGAGCGGGAGTTACCTCCTGCCTGTGGGAAGGGCCCCGAGACGGTTGCTGAAGGACGAGGCTCGTGTGGGTCCTCACCGACACACACACAAACATAAATAGTGAGAGGGTTTATTCCAGTCTGGTGAGGTGTCTCTAAACG
Organism: Sagittarius serpentarius; assembly: GCA_034782735.1. Lineage (NCBI taxonomy): Eukaryota > Metazoa > Chordata > Aves > Accipitriformes > Sagittariidae > Sagittarius > Sagittarius serpentarius. Next base: position 2,547,079 of record JAVKLA010000057.1, on the reverse strand, counting down.
TGTGTCTAATCAGAACATTTGCTGAATTACATGCAAAATAGTGGTAATTTTCCCTATATTTCAAACTTACTTGAAGGAATAAAATAATTGTGTGGTGAGCATTGAATTTATCCCAGGGTGTTTCATAAACATTTGCTCGTTGTAGGAATGTCAGCTGAGTCTTCCTGCCATGATTTCAAAGTCAGGCTGTATGCATTTAATATGGCTTTCTCTAAAGGCTTTTAATTAACGTTACACTGCAGGTACACGACACACGTGTCAGTGCACAGGCACAGACTCCGACAGAGGAGCGTGCCTGGGCACGTGGCTGGGGACATCCTCCTGCTTTTATTTCAGCGTTCTCCACTTATTTACACTGGAACGCTTTCGACTTTGCTATGCATTTTGCCAGCTTTGTTCACTGCAATGCAGGAGACCCAGTCAATGGCTAACTGGGAATCTGAAAGCACTGTGTCTGCTTTAGTAATTTGGGAGCTGGTTTTCAGACACGTACTGGAGCCACCGAAGTGCTACCACCTCACTGCCTTTTACTGCTGCCGAAACAGGGTGGATCCTCACCTCTTTAATCTCTCATCAGCTGAATGACAGACTATTGAGTCTTTGCTTGGAAAAATGCCACAGTTCAATATGAAATAACAATAAATCCAAGTTCTTTTTTTCATGTAGTGGGCAGACAGCTGATGGTTTGCCTGCTGTCTGTGCAGTGAGATAATAGATTCATTTAGCAGTCTATAGGTGCTTCTCCTTAGCTGGCAAAACAAGCACATGGATGCCATCACTGAAAGCAAACAAGAGCCTTAGAATAACTCACAGGCACAACCGGTGGCAGGGCAAACATGCAACAGTGCTCAAAACTTGCAATGAAAATTACATCTGAGTAACGAGAGAGAGGTCCATTGCCAGTAAACATAATTACAGCCATATCCTGTGACATACCTGCATCCAGAGAAAGAGGAACCAGCAGCAGAAAGCAGAGAAACAAAGCCACACACTGCCTGGAAACCATGATGAACCCTGAGAGCCAGCGTCCCGGCGGTGTATTGACATTTCAGCAAGGACTGTTTGGCCAAAGAGCTCAGCCTCAAATGCTCAGAGCCAGAGGAGGGGCCGGCGAGTCACGGAAACAGAAAAAGATCCATGACAGCCCGGCGAGCTGAGCAGAGGGGCACTTGCAAATCCTGCAATGTGCCCTTTTCACGCAAGCGGGGAGCTTGGTTTTGAAGCACGCTCTCCTGACCTGTGCCGAGGCTATGCTGATTTCACAGGCGGCTGCCCTGGGCCTTCATTTTCCATCTAACATGCTTTTTTCATGAGAAACATAAATGCCAGGACCCCACTGCTGTATGACTGGCACTAACTTGGCCACATAGCCCCATATGCAGAGAGCAGCGATGTGACATTTATTTTGAATCGGCAGGTGAGATACGGCCTTTCAGTGCTTTGGAGTATGACCAAACCACTGACATCTGTCTTTTCCCATTTCTCCGTCACCAACTGAAACGCTGCACTTCTGGCTGAATTTACCTGGAGACACTAATTAACCAGCAAGAGACACCCTATGCTGTTTCTCTCCATCTTTACTTCAAGACCCGTGTGGCCGGCACAAGTGGTACCAGCTGGACGAAGCACTGGGCTGATCCACATTACATTTCAGTACTAATGATAGGGGTTTGAGGGGCTCATCTGCAGACAGTGTTTTATCTATCTGGAACATAAGCAGTCCTCTGATTTAATGGAAATCAATTAATGGCATCAGACTAGAGCGCTAGACACTAGACAACATTCTTGGGGAAATATTTACTTAAGATAGCAGCGAGGTAAAGAGCATGTTTGCCTATGAGGAGTGAAGCGTCGCCTGAGGGCTGGAGGATTTTCCAGGCTGTTCTCCCCTTCCTGCATGGAAAAGAAGGAGGGTCAGCTCTGCATCTCAGCGCTACAGCAAAGAAAAGCAACAGCTGGATTTTTACTTTGCTGCCTATGCTCAGCGTATTTCCCTGCAGAAGTTGTGGTTGCTTAGGAAAGCCGGGCTCCCGGCCGTTCTTCGCATGCGGTCCTGTTCTTTAGGGACGGTGCGCACAGCTGGGCGTCCTGCTTTGAAATCGCTTTCCCAAGAGGGGGAATCCGGGCAGTTCTCTGGATCGCAGCCTGGCTAATTCCCAGCAGCCCAGTTCCTGGGACGGTCGGGGACGGGTGGCAGGTCCTGTCCCGGGGCAGAGGAAGGAGGCCAGTTACTGGAATACTGAAGGAGCTACAGTAGCCCCTTGCTGTCCCCATCTCTGCTTTTTGGGAACCTTCTCCACAACTCACGGCGTGCAATGATCCTCATTCCTTGTTCACTTGCCTGCGTCGGTGAGCTGAAAATAGCAAGGGCATGTCCAGCTTAGCAAGACCAAAGCTAAACTTGCTGGAGCTGCTTGAAAATTTTTCTCATCTTCGTGGGGAAAGATCGAGCCCTGTCTACTTGAATGAGTCATGCAGATCAGAGCATGAGGCTATGCCTCCCGCACCCGAGGCCAGCCCCGCTCTGCGCCTACTGCCCCCCCAGCCGCCTTTCCCGAGGCTGGGTGGGCATCTCCCCACCAGGGAGGGTGGGGAGGCTGCCACGCCACAGCAGCCCCTCTGCACCACCGCACCCCTTCGCTTTCTCGGCTTCTTCCTTCGCGGTGTGCAGATCCCGTACATCCTTTAGGACGGATGCGGTATTTTCCTTCTGCCTTCCTTCCTCTGCTGGCACCCCTTAAAGATGAAAGATTTTGCTTTTATGGCTTGGGAATACAGCCAAACACTCTTGTTATTCTTAGAGCCCAGGGGGAAGCCCAAGTGCTGGGAACAACGGTCAGTTCATATGGGGACTGTCCTTCTTCCAAGAAAAATTCACGCGATGAGGTTTCATCAGGGATGCCCATGCCCATGAGGAGGGTCACTGGGGATTCAGCAGTCCCAGGACTTCATTACAGCGCTTCCCTCATGAACTTCGGGTTGACAGAGCTCATCTCAAAGCTGTCTCCTACTAAGTTTGGCCGGGCCAGCTCTTTGGTTGAAGAGCCGTGTTTTTAAAGAAGAGTTCCCCTTCCTTACTGTCTTAGACCCCAGCCAGAGGAGCAAACGTCAGTTCGTTAGCTTTTCTTCCCCGGAAGATCCCCAAGTCTCACTTCGTTTTTCTTCTTGTGTGGTCTTGGTTCATGAGAATTGCCCTGGTATTCTGCTCTGTAAATCTCCTTGCCAGTGCAGGCTTCAGCCTTGGCTTACATTTTCTGACCAATTCTACGAAAAATAATTCACTCTTCAATTAAAAGTGAGTATATATTAATCCAAACATGCACCCCTGGTGCTCACTGGTGCTACTAGAATCAGTTTAGGGACGGCTGTTGAGAAGCTATGACTTAGGGTATTTCTTATGTGTATGCTTTGGATGTGCCAGAGTTGCTTTATTTAAGAAAAAAAACCACATTAAAAAAATTAAACATGAGAAATGTTAACAGTGTGAAAAAAATAAATAAGCAGAAACATTAGCCTGGAAGACACGATGAACTGATGTCTCAGAACATACCGTTCTTTATTTTTGTTTTGTTTCCTACTGACATTTTTCAAAGAAAAACTGGTACAATTTTGCTGTTTTGTTTCCTGCTTTGGGTTGAAGAGAAGACAGGTATGGAAGCTCTTGGGAACTGTGCAGCTGGATGTGATCCAAGAGGTCACTGGTCATTTAAACATGAGTTTCTAGTCAGCACTCAGGAACAATTTAAAAAAAACGTATCAATGATTTCTATTTCAAAGAGGCCATAAGAGATCATTTGAGTAAGCTGTGTCTAGGTAAGAAAGGTTTAGGAACAAGCTGCCTCATGAATTTTGGAAAATTCAATTTAAATCTCCAATAACAACAGTAACTTGCCGTCATTCATTCATCAGACTAATTAAAAGCAAGCCAAGCCTGTGATCAAGTTAATTATTTTCTGTTTCTGTTGTACTAATCTATAAATATGTGAATATCATGCTGCTAAGCTTTAAAGCGAACGATTTGGGGTTTAGACCTCAAAAGAGAACTATTTCTTTCCAGGAGAAAATTGCTTGCCTGCTTGACTGAGTTCTGTATCCCCACACAGGAATTACTCTCATAATGAGGAAGCAGAAGATGGGGAGATAATATTTTTGATTTTTTTTTTTGTGACAAGCTCTGAATACAAGTGCTTAACATTTTATTTTTTTAATCTTGATGTGGGTTATTTCTTTCTCTCCTTTTGCTTCCTGAGGAGAAAGATATCTGAAGATACCTAGATAATACAGGAAGCAAAAGACATAGAAAAGGCAGCGCAAAATAAATGTACAATAAAGGCAGCGTGCCCCAAAGTTTGTCTGTTTAATGCCACGTATCTCCGTTGGTGATGAGAGATATTAACTCTACCACAGACCTTCTCTTGACTGTGTCCCGAGACAATCACACCTGCAACAGCACCACTGGTAAATCCCTAGTCTTTTAAATGCAGCTGGGGGCCTTGCTGCCTTGTCAATTGATGTGGCATGAATAAACAGAAAAACCTGAAAGGTGATTAATCGATTTACTTCAGTTGATTTGTCAGAGATAATATTTCAGCACCAAACTGGCTAATCTGCGTAAAAACATTTCAGAATGAAAATGCAAGACTCGATCCTTGATTTTCTACCACCATCTTTAGGCTGCGGCTGGTACGGGCGGCGGCAGCCGCAGCGGTACTTGCGGGGGGTGCAAAGAGGCCTGGCAAACATATTTTAGTACCTCACCTCTTGTCTTCCTGCTGTCGGGACTTAACGTTGTGGGTGATCTTGGCCTGTCTGCGCAGGGTGAGAGCCACGGAGGCGCTGGCAGAGCTCCTCGTGGTTTGCCTTTGCCCCGGCTGCGACTTGGCCTCTCCTTGCAAAGGGCTGAGGGACTCATCTTCTTGCTACGCTGGTGGGTTGGATGAGGAAACGTTGGCACTTTGTCTTGCAGCCTGCTTTTTGCGTACGCCGCGCCGCTGTTTTTCTCTCGAGGCTTTGTCTGGACATAACACTGCCCCCAGATTTCTCAAGAAAAGGCTTGAGCTTTGGGTGAGGACGCTTCACTGCGAACGCCCTTCGGACTAAGCAAAAGAGTTGGAGCCCACTGACGGAGCGGGTGGTGGTGCTTATTTACGTATGGCAAGATATTCTGAGCTAACCACGTACAAATGCGCATGAGCAGGCAAGGGAGGGAATGGATGCCAAAACAGCTGTACCGGCCTTACCCGCGCTGCAGCAGAGCCCCCCGGCGCCTCGCCACCCTGGGCACCCCTTGCCCCTGCCCTGCTGCTTTTGGAGGCTGTCCCCGCCGGGGACGTTGCAGAGGCTGTGGCCACGGGAGCGAGTGTGGGTGCTACCGCTCAGGGAGGGGAATGCTGCACCCACTCTAGGAGCTGATCCAGCCAAAAACTGCCAGGGGGAAGGTGGGGGGATAACCGAGTCACTCCCTGGAGCTGGTGGGACCAAGGGTGCAGCACTTAGGAGGCAGGAGGGGAGCAGGGAGGGGAGGCTGCTGCTGGGCTGGCAGCAGCTCTATGCAGCCTCTAATTTGGCACACAACACGCAGCGTTTTTTCGAGTTAAAATGTCTTTGTGCCCTGTGCTCCTCACCCCACTGCATCCACCAGCCCCACAGGCTGCCCTCAAAAAAATAACCCACCCGCTCTGCACTCTCCCCTCTCTGCCTTTTGATCTCTGGCTGACGTGTAACAGCCCCTCTCCCCACGGCACCCTGCCAGCGAGCCAGTCCCCCGCCATCCATCCCTCCAGGCTGGCACAACGAGCGGCTGCTCGGGTGTCTGGCCGGGGTGTGAAGGAGCCTGTGGTGGGACCAGCCTGCGGTGGGCCGGGTGCCGAATATCACTTACACGCTTAAAAACTGCCTTTGGGCGATGCAGAGCAACGCCCGCTCCAGTTAAATGAAAAAGAAAGAGGCATTGAGTAAATTGACAGCCACTTTGGAAAATAAGGACTACTGGTCATTCTCCCCAGTGCTGTTAGATACTTTCTCTTAAAAACGCATTTACTCAGCTGGATTGTCCGCAGGGAAGTGGTGGCTGAGTTTCTGCTTGCCACGGGAATCATCCACCAAGAAAGCAGGGAGAAAGACAAGGATGCCTGAGCAAGAGCCAGGTACCAGGGGCTCCGGCAGCTACGGCTGACAGCCGGTGGGAGAGCTGCCTCGGGGGCGAGCAGCCAACCGGGGCAGGAGGGCCGCAGGTACCTCCTGGAAGGATAGCGGAGGGTCTGGAGTAAAAGGCTGGGTTGCCTGAGGACACAACATCTGCAGGCTATCAAAGCTAAAGCCAGCTGCGGAGAGCCACAGAAGCAGCTTGTGACAGTGGACGGCCAGGTAATCAAGTGACGGATGAAGCTGAAAAAAGGTGCCTGGGAAAGGAGCTGGGAAGACTGTGCACACACGGTGCTGGACTCTAACCTGGAGCCACTGTGGGTGGTTCCCTGAAAATAGCAGCGGCTGGGAAATATGTGGAAAGGAATTAAAAAAAAAAACCAAACAGGAAAAATCTGATAGAATCTTGCCGGTGAGGGAGCTGGCATCCCTCTGCCTGAGCTGGGTCTCAGGAGCACGTCCTGCTGCCTCTCGTGCAACAGCCCACCAGTTAAAGCAAATGGGTACTTTGGTCCCCATATTGAACATGATACAGAAAAGTGACAAGCTCAACATTTCACAAGCCTTGAAGTCCTTTCCTGGATGTAGTAAGGGAAGAAGGGGAAATTCCATAAGTATATTGGACAGCGTTTAAAGGCGGCTTCTGGAAGTTGCCCGGACCAAAGTTAAGTGGAGCGCATCCAATACCTTTGCCAAAGGCCTTGGGTTGTCCTGCTGCCGCAACTGGCCTGGCCCTGTCAGGGTGTTTGCAAGGGCCGAAGTTACTCAGCAAGTGCTTTGCTACAACAGGTCAGAAAACTCTCTCGCCCTCTAAGGGTCTTTACGTAGCCATTCACTCCTTTCCACCTGCCCACGAGTCTCTGAAAGGATCTCATCCTATCTTCCTTAACAGCTGTTAAACAGTAGTTTTTGGTAATGTGGCCATCACGGCTTACGTGTTACCTCTTCATCTCCTTTCAAATGAAAGCCCAGAGAAGCTGCTTGAACTTCTACACATCTTAGTTTGATAATATGGTATCTAGACACGTTTTACACCAAATCTTAAGGGACAACAGAATCTGGCTCTTCTATTCCTACATCCTAAGTTAAGGGAATAGAATTTGGGTAGCTCACTCGCACCACGCAGATCTGGCACTCACCCCCACCAATCCAATTTTGGGGACTTGTATAGACAATCCAGACTTCACAGTGCAGTTCATAATAACCATCTGACGTAGGATACAGAAGGGGAATGGGAGTCCCCGTCATTTTGAGGTAAGTGATATAAATGAGTTATGGTCCAAAGTCCTCGGTTTTGCTCAGTGACAGCATCCGTTCAGAATGGAGAAAGGTTTTGTATTCCAACTAGCAAACTGCTTCTGTACCTAGGAAAGACTGTGCTCCAACTCTGAGCCGGTTATCTACGATACAAGAAATGCAGGATGAGTCCATAGTGTTTCCAATAGGAAATAAACCACCTTACAATTAAAAAGAAATCAATCATTATTAGGTTTTTATATAGAAAAATCTTTACTTTTCACTAAGGTAAATCTGGCCTGGCTTGCTTTCTTTCACTCTAAGAAGTACGATGTGGTTCTGCTCAGAAAGGTTGGACCTCCTTTTGCTCAGAGAAGTAGGAGTACCTACTACAGAGGCAGCTGTTACGTTAACAAGAACGAGAGAAATAAAAGCAATCAAATCCCAGTAACACCTTAGCTGGAGCGTGTAATTGCACATGGCCATCCCACTCAGCCCAAATCACTCCGGTCAGTGTGAAATTCACCCCCTACCATGGCGGGATGGTCCTTAAAGCCATTCATCAGTGGACGCACAAACACGTTCTTCAGGCGCCGCAAGAGTGAATGTGGTTTCTTGTTTCCCCCCAGGTGCGGCCGTTGCCAGACGCAGACCTCCGACCTGTTCTGCTAGGACTACAGGATCAAGAGGAGCGTGCGTACAGGAGGAGGAGGGGAACCACGGGATACACAGCTTCCTTAGGGAAAACGCAACAGCAATGTGCCATCTTTCAAAAAAGTGTGTGTGGAAGAAAGGGAATCAATCTGATTACCCAGCACCAGCTTTCATTTTTTCATCCTCAGCCTGCAGACGTGCTGTAATTCCCCAGTGCCAGGTAAGTGAGACAGGATCACAAGGGTAAAACGGTGTTTTTCTGAGATGATCCAGAATGAGTAGGCAAAGGATTTGAACACACAGACCCTGACAAACAACAGCTAGTCGGACCTGGTTTTCTGTTCCAAACCCTTCAGCTTATCTCTGTTTTTCTATGATACCCGTAAGAAGCTTTTAAGACGATGAGACAAAATAAAACACAGAACATGTCTAGATAAAGGCATTCAGCAAGAAGCGCTGAAATTTATTGAAATTAATTACAATAGAGACCTCTGACTTTGAACTTCTAATTCACAACAGCAGTAAAAAAGGAAGCGGTGATATGGGTTGTATTAAAGTGCAATGATACGGAGAAAACCATTGAAATAACACAAATGAGGCTGCAGTGAGAAATGAAAGGACAGTCTCATCCTAGCAATGACAGCAATATATAAGTAAATTATGTTACAGATAATTTACAAAATAACTTATGTAGATGAAGATAAGCTGAATCTCATGTTGCCGTTCCATTGTTAAATCAGACTAAATATTCCTGGTCAGCGCAGTATTATATGGGTAATTAAAAAAAGATCAGAGGATTTCTGCGTTGGAAAGGATGCCCGAAGTAAAACCCTGATCAGCCTTTACATTGCAGCACTGCAAGAAACCTAAGTATTTATGGATTGTAAAGTGACACATTCAGCAGCGTGAAGACTATAAATACATCTTTTACATTGGTACATTATATCTACACACATGTACATATCTACACACACATACATATAGACACAAACACATACACGCACATAAATATATGTGCATAAATATATGTGTGTGTATATATATGTTTCAATTTGTACTGACTGTGGTCAGCTGCATTTTGATTGCGTCTGGGGTAGGGTTGCTTTTGCAACGTAGGAGGAAGATCATTCTTTAGAGTATTTGTTGCTTAAGTTTCCTACACTGCAGCCTCTAAAATATAAAATTCTGGCATAAAGACAGACTTCAGCGCTCAGCCATCAGAGGGTGTGATGATTAACAGCAGTTCCCGTTGACATAATCTGCTGTGCTCAGTGCTTCTGAAAAACTATGCTTTTAATGTCCACCTTATTTTTAAGTTATATGGTACATGAATCAGTTAAAAACCAATTTTCATACAAGTAAAAATATTGGAGAGATGGACAGGAATGAAGAGAATATTCCATACATGCACACGGTTTTGGACTGTTTGTAAGGATGACGTGCAAAGAACATCTGATGACGTGAAAATTTACAACGTTGGCTTACATCATACCTTGAAAAAAATGGTGAGCGTAGCATCACCCTTCCTTTAAAAAAATTTAAAATACTTGTCTGTAGCATAAATCTGACTCTTCTCTAAGAAAGATTTTTTTTTTCTCCTATGCTCCCCTTTTATAGAAAAATTATGTCCTTGTTTTTTTCTTTGAATAAATCTGCAACAAACACTATTGACTAAAAATACGTCTGATTTCTAGCCCTCATAGGTTTGTCTGAAGGAAGGCTCTTGACCCATAGTGCAGCCACAATAGTTTCCTCTGCCTGTAACTGCATGTTAATTGTGAGAGCTGAAGGTAAGGATGCGATTGCATTTTATTAACTAATCATTTAGTGAATAAGGGCATTTGTGTTTCATTGTGCACCTGCGTGAGGAAAAAGATACTACTAAATTGCCAAGGCTACGTAAACACAGTGGTCTTAGTAAAGAATTTGGTTGTGAGGCCAAAATACCTCAGAAAACAGCTATTCCATTGCACACATCATTAAAAGGTTGGAAAGGACAAAATAATAGTTTCTTTTGATGCTGTTGTGGTCAGTGAACTGGTCACATCTGCATCCCAGTCTCTAGGAAGCAGAGGAATATCCTGAAGACCCAAGAGAAGAGAAAAGGCTGGACCGAATCTCCTTCCCGGTTGCTCTGAGAGTTGCATTCACTGCATCGACCGAGGTATGTCCTTGGAGAAAGGGTTTTTTGGGGGAGGAGAAATTGTAAACTTGGATTTATTTTCCTCATACCTATCCTGTACAGCGATTGCTATGTTATTAGTTCATGATGAGGATTTAGCACTGAACACATTTTGTTTTCTCACATCAGATTCTGGCTGTTAGGAAACGATACAGTTCTGCAGAAACCTGACTGTGTATCACTGAGGAAATGTGTTTTATGCTAACAGCTCTGCAGCTTCAGACTTCGGATCAGAAGCTTCTACAAGACCCTATTTCAAATCGTTTAACTTTTATTTACAACTTCACATTCCATACACTTTTCATGGGGATCTTCTGGGAGAACCTGTAGAAATCACCACTGAAAATACTCAGAGCTGGCAACACAGACCTGGTGGTTCTCCGCTGGAGTCCAGCGTCCAGAACTCTGGACAAAATGACAAACTCTGGATTTACCTTCCATGGAGGTGGGGTGAAAATTTTACGTTAGCCCTTAATGTCTGAGAAGCTGGTGCTGCTGGCATTGCAGCTATCACTGCAACTTGATGATGTGCTCAAAGTGCTGGAGGCGGTGCCCGATTCTGCGAAAGGAAAAGGGAAGAAGAAAAACCCACAAAAAAAATACGATACGGCCGTTGTTTTCCACAACTTACTTTGATAATAGGAATCTTCACAGAGATAATCACCTCGTTTAAAATAAATAACCTACCAGAGCTGCTTAAAGATTGAGCTGATTTTGAATTGCCTATGAGCATCAGCAGATTGTTTGCTGGAATCCAACCTTCTCTACCAGTGCTCAGGTTCCTTACATACCTAATAAACAGAAAAAAATAAAAAGTCAGATTGCTTCATTTGATGCCTTTGAAAGTCTTGCCCTAAACATCTGCCTTCCAAACACAGTTCTGCGTATAAGACTTTCCAGACACAGATCTGCGTACCAAAGTCCATCCTCCCCTTCACGAATCAGTTGAACTAGATCTCCACTTTTCACTGTAAATTCTTCAGAACCTCCTTTCTCATAATCAGTCACAACTGTATATTTACCAGGAGTCTAAATGCACATAGAGGAAAAACATAAACAAATTATTTCTATTGAGTACTTTAAGGTATGTTGCAGCTTTTGTTATGAAATGACAGTACTTTTCCCTTCTTTCTCATGCACATACATGCTGAAGACGGTGTAAATACACATACTGAGAGGCAGTAAAACTTTGCTGTTCGATTACATGCAATTTCAGTACATGAATTCTCACACCCTGAAAAACATTCAGTGAAATGTTTCCATTACAACAATTAATTCCAATCCCTACAGGAAAAAAACCCAAACCAAAACAAAAAAAACCCCAAACCAAGCTGGCAAACTAGAGACATGATGTATGTGTGGCAATCTGTTGACAAGGTAGCTGAGCATGTCGTTGCTTGACTGCTGTACCTTGGCATAAGCAGGCACGGTCTCACTAGTCTGCAGGTACGCTAAGGCCCTGAGGGACCTTCCCAAGGTCCAAACACAAGGCTGATTTAAGAGAAGGGGATATTTTCCTAGGAATTTCGTCCAGCTGAGGGTTTCAAGGCAGACACTTTCCTTCCTGCAAGCTTCAAAAGCATTCCTGCATACTGCCACACAGAGTGTATCGGTATCATTTGCTTAGCTCAATAGGAAAGCATTTCTGGTTACCAGCTTCATCTCGCCTCCCCCTCCTCCTCCTTCTTCCTCCGCATCCGATGAATTCAGCGGATCTTCAGCACTAGACCAGCCGTCATTTTCTTCAGATGCATCAAGAGAATGAGACGTTTTAGCCCAACCTTGCGGAACAAACAGCCAACAGTCAGCTTTGCAGCAGTGAGCCACTGACCGGGAGAAATGTTCTTCCCACTGAAAAGCTCGTAAGCGATTAACATAAACAGGAGGAAAACCGTACAGGAGGAAGTTACTAGAGGCACTGGGTGAAATTCACAGCTGACAAAAGTTGGCCCATTGCCATCAGAGGAAGTGGAGTTGTGGCAATGCACAGCAGTGAATTTGGCCCTTTGGATTTATACAGAGGGAAACAGGTGGAAAGAATGCAAGTTCCCAACCAAAAAGCCGCTATTTATCTCATACAAAGATGAATGATGGATTTTTCTTGGGAGGAGGTAGAAGACAGGAATGTACGCTTTATGGGAAGAGGACGAACACACAGGGTTGTCACGCAAAGCAGCCTGCTGGAACAAGGGATGGATGTGCACTGCCTCCTTCAAACTGTTGTGCACTTCGAGCTGTCAAGAAATTCAAGACAAGCTACAGGCACTCTGTACTTCACCTGACGAGGTAGCTTATTATTTAAGGGTATTCAGGCTGCCACAAGGATACTTAATCACGCTGACTTATCTTGGTGTTAAGCCACTGCACGAAACGCCACAAGAACAATCTCCGGCCTGTCATTTACCAGGAAGTGTTCCTCCTTCTCTCTCAGGGTGAAGCATTTCATTTATTTACAAAGCTGACTCATATCCAGAGCGCACAAAATCCTTTTCCAAATAAAACTACAGTAAGTTTTACTAGTGGGATGCTTTTCACTGAGGTCAGCAGCTGCTAATAAATGTGTCGAGCTTATAATGAAAAAAAAAAAAGCCATAATAAAAGAAATATTTGTAAGATTTTGGTTCAAGCCAAATGGTAACAACAATGAAACTCAATGAAAAGAATGAAAGGAAGAACAAAACCTCCCAGCTTTTATGTAACTATTAGTTAAGTTGAGAAAGCACCAGCATTTTTGCTCTTCACTGCTTCCAAGGCATTTGTCGCATGGCTGGTTATGCCAGTGCCTTAGGAAAAAAACCGAGCATCGTCAGAGTAAAGCCAAAGCAATCTAAGAGTCGCAGAAACAAAGCACACCCAGAGCACACCAAACGGAGTGGCACTTTTACCTCACCTGCACTGCTGGATGACCTGCACAAGGTTAGAAGTACTGACTCATTTGGCCCTGTCCAGGGTTAAGAATGAACTTCCATCTGTGAAGAAACTGAGTAATAAATTCCTGCTGTATTCCACACAAATTTCCTTGGAAGCTCACATCTTATAGTAGGCTCGTGGGACACAGCTGAAACCCTTTCCATTATTTCCAAGTTAAGAACAATGCAACAAAAGAAAACTTGGTTTGTCCTAATTGTTCCAAGCTCTCATTAGAAACAGAACCAACGAGCTGCACAAAAGAAAAAGAAAGTGAAATCACGGTAATTGCTCTGCCTGTAGCATCACACTCACTGGCCTGCTCACCTGGAGCATTTTGGGTAACAGCTCTTGTTCCTCAGCCTCTTTCTTTTCGTATGTTGCGCTGATGTGAGTAAGAGCAGACCTGCCTGATCCTGCCATAGCAACAGTACTCCTACTCCTCATACAAGCTGGCACTCTGCTGTTCACAAGCCTGTATAAAAGCCCATCTCATGCTGGGCAGGGAAGGGAAGCGGTCGCTGTGGTCATATTCCTGTTAGCTAACTACAGGCACCAAAATTATGCATGCACATTCAATGTGCATGTGTGTATTCTGCATGGTGCGACTAAATCAGAGCTCCCTGTAAAGGCAGGAAAGGTAAGAAGATGGCAGACAGTCTTGAGGAAAGACAAGGTTATGCAGAAATGAGTTTGGATTTGATGGTGCCAGGAAAACCAAGGATTTGTTAACTGCTTCTCTTCAGAAATGGGCCCACAGGTTTCTTCACAGAGATAGGATCTATCTGCAAGAGGTGATTCTGTCACTAATTCACTTTCCTTGAGCTCACTGCGATGCAAGCCTGAGCGACGTAGCAGTGAAAGGAAACGAGCGGGGACGATGCGCTCTGCACCGGGTAGCTGTGACCATCACCTGGTGTGGTTTCATCCTGAAATGCCCAGGTCGACTGCCTGCTTATCCCTCTGAGTTGGGGAAGGAGAAGAGATAAAGTGTCAGAAAAGAGATCGGAAGGTGCAAGACAAAAAGGGGAGTTACTAGATGTTTTAAATTCATTTACTTGGTTTAGTGTTTCATAGTGAGAGGCTGCTGGACAGGAGAGCAAATCAGACAAGTCTGTTCCAAGGACCCAATAATTTTACTGTAAATTAGCAATGACCAAGGACTCTCCACCCTGGAAAATTCCAGCATCCATGGAAAAGGCCACAAAACACCCTTTGCTTTCTGGCAGCATTTCCAGGCCCTCAGGATTTCCATGGTACCTAGAGATCTCAGAGGTTTGACTGCTACGTGCAGAAGATTATCCTTGTAACTCCCATATCCACACTCGTGGAGTTCCTGCACGCGTCCGGCCAGGGATGACATTGCCGGCTGCTCAGACAAGGTGAGTGGTGTTGCATAGTTTCCCCAGCACAGCAGCTGGACCTGCATCGTTTCCACAGGTGAGACAAAGGCAAAGGCTGTGGAAACCTGGAGAGGAGGATGATGGTAGGGCTTGAAACAGCTTCATCTTTAGAATAATATTTTCTAAAAGAGATGGTGGTGGAGAGTCAGGAAGAGAGGGACTGCTCTCCTTATACTCTCTAGTTAATTCACCCTAGGGGTTTGTACTCAAGCCTTCACCAACAGCCTTGCTGGTTAGAAATGGGCCGTTTAACTGAAATGCTTTCCTATTCTTCGCGTAGCTGTGGGTTGGGAGGACAGGAGGCAAACTGCTACAAGGGGTTCAGTTGAATCATCTGGGGTTCACAGGGTGGAAAAATTGCACACTGTCACCCAAAGAAAGACGCAACAGGACTGTGACTACAGTAACAAATGCAGATCTAAAAATGGAAATTCCATGTGACAGTGATGATCCCCACTCTGACTACAGCACGTGAGTTTCGGATATTTTTTTTTTTTTTTCCTTTTTTAAAACTTAAATCCTCTCCACAAGGGGCACAGTGACAAGAGGACGCTAACTGGAAAACCACGTGTCGCATAACAACTCGACACCCCTGTAATTCCATTAAACACCCAGCTTCTGGTTTCTTCTTCGGCAGAAGATCCCTTTCCCACTGCCCTCTCCTAAAAACTAGTTAGCCATATGCTACTTTATTGGATGCCTAGGTAAAACTTCAACCAGTTGTGCTATCAAAACCAGTATATACAGAAGCTGACAGACCCACTTGGAAAAACTCAACTGATACCAATACTGCTGCATGCAACAGCATCGTATAGGTATCCCCAGTGCTCCGAGGTAACATATTAAATGAGGGATGTGTGGATATTTGTGGAATACAAGAAGTGGTATCACTATACCTCTTAAACCAAAAGGAGTTGGGTCACTCACTACTTCGTGCCGTTTAGTTTTTTTGTCAGGACTGGTAGGAGAAGCTGCAGGAGGATGAATAGGCAAAAAACACAGAAGAGAGATATTGAAGAACTGGAAAAAAGAACAGGTCGATTGCATGCTACATACCTTTGAGTTTACACTGGAAAACAAGCGGATTTCTGTAATGACTCTAATTTTAGTGGTCACTGGTCAATTACAGCAGAAGGAATTAATTATTTACATGTAGTTATTTGAAGATAAATTGACAAATTTACAGTAATAGACGAAAGTATATGCACACTTTTCCAAATGAACTAGACATCAACTGAATACAATTAATTTCAATTTTAGACAAACATTACCAAACTAAGCAATCATTTTTATATAAATCTAGTGCTACAGCAATACCTGGTCCTGTAAGAAGGATCATTGGCAATGTCTGGCTTTTAGCAGAAGGAGATGGAGTTTCTGTCAAGGCAAGCATGGGATATTAGTGCTCACCTCATTAGCATTAGATACACAACCCTAGAGCCTCTCCAGAAAGAACTCAAAGGTAATCAGGTTTTAAAAAGGCATTCTGAAGAGATGCTTGGAAAAAAAGAAAAATCATGCTCTTGAACAAGTGCCATCATCTTAATGCAATTCAGGCTGTTCAAAGGCAGCTGTTCAAAGCAAGAAGTGAATGAACCAGTGCGATTACTTGGCAGGAGGAAGCAAGAAAGGTCTCAGACTCCTATTGCCTGTTTTAGAAATAAAAGTAAAGACCATTTCTGGAAGCATAGAGAAATACTTCTTTGGTTTTGTATCCAGCAAAACAACATTGTCATACACAGTCTGCTGTAGCCATGCTTTGGGAGTTCTGTTAGCAAGGATGCTAATATAGAAATACTCTGGAAAACCTTGATTCCTTTTTGCCAAGTATAAGTGCATTCGAGGCAGATCCACCGAAGCTAGAAGCAGGCCAGTTGTCTGATCTGAAGACAACTTCCTTCCTCTCGTTTTCCTACAGGAATGGGGCACTGTAAACTCCTTCCTTGGCCTCGATAGTGAGACTGGAGGCATTGGAAACTGCCCTCCTTCCCTTGCATCTCCAACAGCTCCACTATTCCCAGCTGCATCTCCCCCTCCCACTCTGGAGCCGGTTTCTCTTGAAATCTCCCTGTCAGGGTCAGTGACTCAGGAACCTAGTTGGACTTAGGAGAACAAGCTAGTGCATACGCTGAAAACCTGTTACACTACACACACATACAAAGTGACGCTTCAATTACAGGCTTAAACAGAAAACAGTCTAGCTTTTTTTTTTTTTTCCTTCCCTAAATTACCTCTCTGACTTTTGAGGTTAGCAAAGCCCTGCAGTGTAAAGTGCTTTTTTGACAGTACAGAGCATTCTGAGGTAGAGCTAGCGTCATCTACAAAGGAAGAGAGAGACACAGAAAGAAAGGGGAGAAGACCATGAAAAGATCAAGGCAAAAAATCGTTTGCAGCTCTGCCAGGGAACCTGCGTGTTAGGATGAGAAAGGACAACTGAAAGTCCAGGTAAAACTGAAGAACGCAAGCGGCCAGTTGTTCTCACTGTGCAGGGGCTTGCACTGCCACTGGTTCAGTAAATAATCTCCATGATGGCAACCAAAATGCAGGAGAAAAAACCCCAAACAAACCCAAACCTCTTCAGAACAGGTAATGCCGGAAATTTATCCAAAGGAAGAGAACCCTGAGAAGCCAGACGGCTCCAGGAGAAGACCTACTGCAGACTTGGGCCTCGTAACAGGTAGTTCCCACCTCCTTTTGGCTACCTGTCATTCCAGGTGGCCTTGGGCCTGTCCACACCACACTGTGGATCGCAGAAACCCCAAGCTAAGGGGCGATAGGACCGGCATGCTGGTGCAGTGTGGGCAGCACTTTGTGGGTGGGCTGCCTTAGGGCGGAAAGCAGCAAAGCCCTGCTCGTCCAGGTGTAATGCTGCATTTCCCTGCACTGCCGTGGCTGCTCTGCTGGTGGATCTGCCTGTGCATCCGCAGTGCGGGCATGCTCTTCGCAATTAAAGATAACAATCCGTACGTGTAAACTCACCTTTGCTTTTCTCAGGGTACTTCGGTGCTACCGTGGTGCCACAACCTTCTAGACTTGTGAGATCAGCTTTTCTCTCCTCCATTTTTTTGGTGTTTCTGATGTGGTTCTGTGAAGGACTGTTTATTGGAAGAAAGTTAAGACAATTAAACCACCTGATGCAAATCAGGGGTGATGACCTTTGGTCACGGGCTGCCTTTTACATACAGATACATGGGCTGAAAAACATTTCTTAGTTGCTTCCCAGATCATACCTTCCAGGACTGAAGAAGTCATTGGTGACTGTGCATAGAAAGACCAGGAGCACGTGCAAAGAAGAAAGCATTCCCTAACTGACTGCAGCCACACGTACTATGGCAGTGGGAGCTACTGAAAAGACAGATCAGGACAACTTCCACTCACGCTCAGCTACAGGTACACATTCTGTGCTGACAGTTTCCTCCTGAATGTACTAAAAAAAAAAAAAAGGGAATAAACTCTGCCCCTCAGAAGCTCTTATCACAGGAAAAGATGAGGGATGAACAAAGAGCATAGGTTGGTTCTTGCAGATGGATTTCCATCACATCTCTGACTGGGACTGGAATGGAGAAAGACATCTCACAAATACTGTACATCTGGGAAATTCTCCCTGAGTGATAAGTAGATGCATAAAACATGCAAGGCAGAGAGCTACCGATACATATTCGAGCACACACTATGTGGGAATGACTGAAGACATGAGCACATGGGCTTATGGGTATATACACATACACATATCATGAAAAAAAGAGTGAGTAGCAGAGGATTAAAAAGAGGTGTCAGAGAAGGGCAGAACACCCTACATATACAGGTTGGTAGGGTGAAGGATAAAAAACAGGAAAAGAAAAAAAGCTTGACTCAGAAGTTGGGATGCTGGAGGAATCAACACATCACTTAGCGGGAGGGGGCAAAAAAAAAAAAAAAAAAAAAAAAAGGAAATCAGAGTAAAAGAACAAGGGACAGAGAAAAGATAATGCCCTGAAAAAGACAAGAAGGAAGATAACATGACATTGGAAACAGAAGCAAAAAATAATCCAGGTGAAGGGAAAGAACAGAGAAGGAAGGAAAAGGCTGCTGCTCCACGTAACTCTCTTATTTGAGGTGTACAGTATATAATTAGCTGTTGAACGAACAGATCCATAATACCACCAAGATTTTGGCTGGTGCAGAAAATGACTTTTCTGTGTTGTTCTCTATCAACTGGCAAAGACCCTGGCACTGCTGCTCAGTTTAACAGTTCTGAAGATGTATAAACCCCAAGCTTTACAGCTTTATACTAGGAAGAGACCTAAATCTCCCCTAAAAGATAAAGGACCAGTATGAAGGGATAGGAGTAATGAAGAACTGCAAACTAGATGTATTGGTATTTTTACAAGACAGCCAGGCTGATTTGACAACATACTTACTTACCTTGTACAAGATGATGCTGGTAGAGGTAAACTCTGTGTTTGTTCTAGTGTCCTGTGCTGACTAGCTTCTGTAATCGAGGAAAGAAAAAGAACTATTAACATTGATTTGTGTTTTGAGCTTTTCATTTCTATAGTCCTACACAGAGAAGATATGCAGGGCAGGTTTTGAAGTTCAAAGAGAAAAGAGATTAAAAAACCATAAGTATATCCAAAATATTTTACCTCTGCATGCCTGCAGTTGACTTGTCAGCACTTTTCTTATTTCATTTACCCAAGTAGCTTTAACTTCAGGGGTTGGTGCCTACCCAAAAATAAATACAATCAGCCAGCAAGCCTAGAATACTTACTACACAAAGAACTGCATGCCAAAGCACAGCCTCAGAGGAATCCTTCAAGAGGGACAGACAGAGCTCCCTCTCTAGTCCTTCACTGAACAGAAACTAGTTGTGACAACTGGAACACGCTGAGGCAGAGGCTGTGCATGTGCTACAGTCAAACCCCGGCTCCCAAGCCACCCACTGCTCCAATAAGAGCAAGAGCATCCTCCACGGGTATTGTAGAACGTGATTATTTTTTCCCCCAGAAGACTCTGCAATTGAAATATTTTAAGAAACTACCTTGTGAATTAATCTGGTGGTGGTCTGGGTTTGTTGTTGTTCTCCCCCCACCACCCCATTTATTCATCACTGTCTATTAGTGATATAACACAGGAAAAAAACTCCAGATCTTCTTAGGGTTAGACTCCCCCCGCCTTTTTCTCTCTCTTTTTTTTTAATGTAGGGGCATGTTATTTACCTGTATAATGTAAACTTCTTCCCTTGCATTATACCAGATCTCAAATTTTTTTGCATCACCTTTGACATTTTCTGTTATTCCAACTGCTGCCATCTGGAAGCAAAGAGAATGGAAGCTGACCTACCACATTGCAATTACGGTAACAACAGAAGCAAGCGGCTACTGGTATGCTTTGGTACCCTATTTCTGAAAAGGAAAACCACATTTGGCTTCTTGCTCAAGGAAAAGAATGGCTAATAACATATGATCTGCACGTTGGGCGTAAGAGATTCAGTGCTTTGTATCAGCTTGGCTACCTGGGAGGGAAGAAAGGTTTAGGAACATTAAATTGAGGCTGACCCACAAGATGTCTCTTTTAAAAGCCAGACCACCAAATCCTACATCTATTTTACACTACCCTGGCTCTGCATTTTCTGTCTGATTAATGTAACTGCCATTCAGCTAGACTGGTATGGTTTGGATTTTCTCGAAGGGTGATTTCCCGCCCACCATCTCTCTAACAGACAGCAACACAAGTAACACAGACCGGCAGCGCCAGTTAGGTTTGCCTGAAAGGACGAAGTTCCCAGTGCCAAACTGTAACACAACTTCACAGACAAAAAACTAGAACGTTGTATCACTGCAGGCTAAGCCCTCAGTACCTCGACCTTGCTGGACTGCTCGGTGTCTTACATTTAAGGAGTGTTTGTAGCTATAAGAAGGTGCTTTCTCATATCCCTCTCCGTTTTCTTCTCGCTTTTTACAGAACAGCACTGCTTTCTCGTGGAGGAAGAGGTGCCGCTGCATTGGCTTGAAGCGGGCCAAATCTTTCACCTTGGAGTGACCCTTTTTATGATCAGTCCAGACATTGAAGGATCCCTGCATTAAAAGCTTGCCCAGCTCATTCAGGTTTCCCTGGAACAAAAAAAGCTATATTTATAACTACAAAGAGATAACAGCTGACTAGAACACATACTCTGAACGGGTCTTTACAAGTTCTGTTGTTCCAAGTAATCTCTCACATCAGTGTTTATATAGGGTTTGGAAACTTAACAAAAATAAAGTCAGTGTTGCTTTTTTACACATAATTTTATCTCCCCAACACTGTTCAGGCAGTATTTTACAGTCAAGAGGACCAGTAGCAGAGATACAGAGATCTACTTGTAGAGAGAGGGGGAGGCACAATAAACATACTTGGTTGTTTGGTGTTTTTTTTTTTCCCCCAGCTCTGCTCCAAAGTTGCTCATGTTGTGTTTTGGGATTTTTTTTTTTTTTAAACTGGAAGTTCTGGCTGTAGTTTTACACATAGGTATAGAAACTTAGTAGTGACTCCCACTTTAGGCAGTAGCCTAAACCAGACTCTTTATGATGATTTTCAGTTTCTAACTCAGTGTCAAGTAGATCAAAGAAAAAAAACTTGGGTAGAGAGAGCAAAATATTATTCATAGCAGGAAAACTTCAGAAGAGTATAGAGAGATCCATATTCCATTTTTTTCATTACACAATTCAGTTTAAAGGCACCTTTTGTAAAACATTCTCCTCATTATTAGTACACCGTATAGGGTATGATGTTCATAGATCTAAGAAATAAACGAAAATAAACTAAAATGTAAGTAAACATACTGTTACTCACATCGTAGCCTGTAATGGCTATCTGGTGCATAGAATCATTAACTGCTTTGAGAATACCCAGTATAGAAGTTAATGCCTCCTGAAGATCTTCGGCACCTTCACAGTTCTTACTGTACTTCAGCATTTCCTGAGCGGGCCGGGAATGACAACACACTTACTTAGGTTTGAAAACAGCAGTGACTAGGAATGTTCAAATTTTAACACTGAATTCGGGCTAAGTTTTTAAAATTATCCAGTAAAGTTTTATACCATATCATCTAGTGGGTTAAATACTGGCTGGAACTCAGAAGACCCTGAAGTTTTACTTCTCCTCTCTGCTGCTAATTAGCCAAATGTATTTCATTCATCCAGAGGTTTTGTAAACTCTACCTAAGAATTTTACAAGACTAACTTTGCAAACAGTTTCTTCATCACAATTGCTAAAAAACCCCTAACCAAACAAACAAAAAACCCCCAAAAACACAATCCCCCAAAAAACAAACAAAAAAGGGTATTTTTTATATTTGTTACATTTTAGAAGGGAACAAATGTAAAACCAGGCAAATTTCATTTATTATTTGAATTATGGTGAGGCCTGGGATGTTAGTAACAGAAACTTACTGCACTGAGCATTGCCTACGCATTTAAAAAGGCATCCCTTCTCCAAAGGGCTCACTGGTGAAGCTGCATCTTCCAATTTGACCCGGACAAACACAGCTGAAAGTTCACGTGGAACCCCCCAGACTTCACAGTGTGAGAATAAGCATTTACTCACGGACTGCAGGCAGTAAAGATACTTTAAATCAAAAACCTTTCTAATACTCCTCTCTTTACACCACCTTAATGTAATTTAAAAAAATTAACTGTTAACTTCAGCTCACAGTTTTAACTCAAGAGTAAATCTGGCCCGAGGCAATTTTTTAAACTATGGTTAAATACAATTATTGAAACATGTGTTTATGTGGGAAGTATCTTACTTCAAACATGGCAAAACCTTACGCATTAATTTAAAAATTTATGATAGTATATTGCTCTCATTTTGCTCTCTCAGCATAGCATGTTTAAGTGAATCACAACAGCACCCTTCGTAAAAACACCATACAGTGCTCTCAGCCGAGTACATTCTCTACAACCCAGGAACACAAATTCCTGCAATAGGGGTGAGGCAACTATAACTGAAGAGTAACAAGTACTTCAGATACTCTCTTTTCTTTTTTCAAAGGTTTCTCAGTCCTTCTCCGTTTCCCCTAATTAACTTTTCATTCTTCTCTTCAGCAGAAACACAAGGGCAAAAGCAGTTACACAAGGTGTCTCCGTAACATTTGCCTGTCTACTAGCAGCTTTTTGGCTGAAAGAGAAAAGAACCAAGCTGGATGTTGATAGACTGGGATCTGTCTCTGTTTTGATTTATACATCTGTCCGCTAAATTTTAGGTTTCTCTCCAGCAGGCTGAGAGAAGCAGCATTTAAAAAAACAAAAAACAAACGCGCAAAATGTACTTAGCGTTATAGTTTAGTAACACGTACCTTTAGCAGTAATTGGTATTTCGTTATTCTTTGAACGGGTTTCAGCAAGTACGAGTCCAAACTGAGCTTATGATCAAGTTTCCTTTGACATTCCTGTAATCAGTGTTCAATTTCATCAGGACACTAATCAATATTTTTGTTATTTGTTCTTGAGATGATTAAATAAAGGAAAAAAACCAAGCAAACCAAACAAAAAAATGAAACCACAACAAAAATGAAACCCACAGTTATTTTGGAGATCTCAAGCAAGAATACCTGAAAGAATACAGAATCTGAAAACTGCCTCCACAAACTTTCAGAGCGAGGTTTATTTTGACAGTATTTTTCATAAATCTGGAAATCTTCCATCTGAAATTGGGAAGAAAAACAACAAGTTAATAAATTCTTGTGACTTTAAGAGGCAAAGTTCATATGAATTTTTTTCATAATCAGTAAAGCTACAAAAACACAACAACAAAAAAATGCAATTCCTTGAGGCACCCCAAGCAAAAAAGTTATTCAAAATCACTGATTTTATAATGGCTATTAATTTTGTACTTTGAACATCAGAATAAAATGTTCGTGTTAATTTTTGCTTCAGTTGAATGTTAGGCACCTTACAAAGCAGCATATATTATATTTACAAATATACTTCTATTACAATATGAAAAATACTTCTGTGAGTGCCCAACCACGAGTCCCTCTGTGCAACTTATTTAAAAGTCTTTGCCCTTTTTTCTTTATACATTTTCATTTTATGAATGTGTTTTTCACTGGGAGTTGCACTAAGGCAGACCAAGCAGTTTGTTGCCCCTCATCACTTCAGCAACTAAATAGCATGACTTCAGCACTTGTTGAAATCCAAAGGAAGTAAGACTGTTGAAAAATGTCATAGTAACTATAGATATAAACGAAAGACCAGGTAGAAAAATCAGCAGGTACAGAAGTACCTCCGTCCTTCAGTTTTAGGGAACAGCATCTCCATGGGTGTAGCCGGTAAATAGGAAGGGGAGGGATGGCTCCTCCCAACAGTTTTAGAGCTTCAATAGGTAGCAACAACAGGAGATTGATTTCCATAAACAGATTCCTATTTAGGCTTTAGTATGCTACAGGTGAGACTCATTTTTTAATAAATCCCAGATTAAAAAAGTTTAATTCTGTCATAGCATTCTATTTTGAGAATAAAAATGTCTTGGCCTTACTCTGTTGAGGTGCACTTTTTAAAGAAAACAGAAAAGAACAACAACCAAAAAAAAAATAAAACAGTAAAAGAAATCTAACCAAGTAAACCAATCACTCATAGTGATGTCAAACACTGCAGTGCATGATGACTCTTCATGTTTTCCTAACAGCCACGTTAATAAAGCAATTTTCTTTCAACAGGTAGTAGCTCTTTCTACCACAATTACGCCACACAGCAGAAAACATCCCCAACTCACAATTAACAACTACATTCCCAACCTGTTACCTGTTCAAGACAAACAAAGGGGATGTGGTGACAATTACTACGTGAAAATTACTCTCATACGTTACAGTCCTCGGGGAGCTTACGAACAAAATGCCAGCCAAAGATGACACATACCTGATCCAGAAAGCACCGTCCTACTAGTTCTGGGTATTCTACGTAGTTTTCTAGTTCTCTCAAGAATATTCTATGAGGAAGAAGACTTTCTTAGAGCACATGTTAACATAAGTTGTAGTATTTGTTCACATTCTTGCAATTCGTTTTCTAAACTTTTGGAAACAGAGTTGTAATTCTGTACTACAAAACTAAACAAAACTTTTCTAGATCATGTACTTAAAAAGGGATAGCAAATTAAAACAAACATCTGA
Organism: Sagittarius serpentarius; assembly: GCA_034782735.1. Taxonomy (NCBI): domain Eukaryota; kingdom Metazoa; phylum Chordata; class Aves; order Accipitriformes; family Sagittariidae; genus Sagittarius; species Sagittarius serpentarius. The sequence continues at coordinate 2,522,427 of JAVKLA010000057.1, read as the reverse complement.
CCAATTTCTTTTAGCTTACTGTTGCTATAACTGAAATATAAGACTGGAGAGGGAAGGGGGATTTTGTTTCCCTCCCTTACGTATTCAGCAGCAGGATTTGTACAGTTTAAAGTGTTTGGTTTTAACTTCCAAATACTACCAAACACCACAAAGCAAACAAACAAACTAAACCCCACCTCCCCAAACCAAAAGAACCCACTCCCCCAAAAAATCAATGGCAAAACTTCCAGTCTAGTTTTGCCTGAGTAAGAAAAAACTATTTAATATTCTTAATTTCTCTTGAAAATACTTCTCCTTTCTACCAATCTAAATATTATCCTGTGAAGAAATACCTCTCTAGCAGCAAGGATTCAAACTTCAGAGAGAGGTACTCAAGTATAAAATTAACCAGCCTCAACCAGATGTAAGAGTTGAGAGTTTAATTTGTGGTTTAGAATAATAATTTACTTTCCATAGCAAATTTCATAAAAAAATAAAAGAAACAAACCCAAACAAGCCTTGCTTTAATTGGCTTATAGCCAGATCCCAATACTTTTATTCAGGAAGAGGATCACAATGCAAAATTTCACCTGTATACTGCAAACATTTGAATAAAGTTTCACACAGCTTTGCTCATCTTTTATAGATATTTTGCTTTTCCTCTTCTATGTAATATGAATTCTGACATGCCAGATAACCAAGTGGGACTCTGTAAGGATCTTTTAGCAGTTTAAATCAGATTAAAAGAGCGAGCAAAGAATCCCATCCAAATGCTCTTTTTAGATCTGAATGCAAATCCTCACCTGTTGTGAAAGTGATAAATTTCTTCCATATTCCCAAACAAGATATCCTTCTTATTTTGGAGTTCTGGTGAAATGAGATGAGCCATTAAGGGGTTGTCCATCTCTGCTGCATAACCCTGCAAGACAGGAGAGAAGCACACTGATTATCTCCCTTTACTTGCAGTACTTAAATCTGACAAAATCGTATCTCTCTGCAGGCTGACAGACAGCAAAGAAAGAGCTCAGTATTAATTGTGAAAAAAGTATACAAATTCTGTTTTTCTGTCAGTCCAGTAAGACACACCCGTAGCCTTTAGGAAGACACTTGAATAACTACTGCAATTTTAGTTAAGCAAGGATAAAACAAAGTTTGCAATCATTTACACCAAGCAAAGGCTATGCATTCCCATACTGCTTACAAATTACGTACTTTTTCTGTTAAGACTTTACACGTTTGAGTTTAAACCCATGATTCCAGTACACGTGCAAACCTGCATGCTAGTCTTAGCTATGAGCACAAGGGAACAAGCTGACTGTAGTTATTTCTGCAGGTAACAGAAACCATTAGGCTGCAAATTCTATCTTTAAGACATTTTCATTAGCTTTGGTAGCAAGAGTCATAACTTTAGATTCCGACATCTTCCATTTGTCGTATAAGGCCACATCCCCTTCTCTGTTTATCTGGCACAGATAAGGGAAAGGGAGCACGCAGGCGGCTTTAGCCCAGGACTGTTCTCCTCTGGTCTCTGTGGTCTCTCAAAACACTAAAAAGCACCCCCAACCAACCAACTTCCCCAGAACTCCAAACCCAAACAAAACCACCCCCAACCAATCAACCAGAAAAACTGCAAGAATACTCAAGTACCTGTACTGTAAGCAGATTTCTTAATGTAAGCAGATTTCTTAGTATACAGGCGCTGAAGGAAGATGATGCAACCTACTTTAGATTTGGATTAACTTTCTTGCTCTTTTTTTTTTTCTTTAAACACAATTACCATGGACAAGGTGATCACTGCATTAGTGACATCGATTATAATAAACTGCACTGAATTAAAGCAAACTGACAAATTAAACAAAAGGATAAGCAAAAGTACACCTACAACTAAGATTTTCAATTTCAAAGTGGTGTCCAAACCACAAAAAGTAGGAGAACTAGCTGATAAAGTCAGCTGGCCTGAAGAATTCAAGCATTTGGATAGGACAGTGATTAGATTTTTTTTTTTTTTAAAGTCAGAAACATTCCTTTAAAAATCTGGGTATTTTTTCCTCAAACACCACAAAAATGAAAAAAACAATGGTATAGGCAAAGATGGTATAGCTCATAGATAGGTACCCACTGGTCCCTTTCTCATACCTGTCCCCTAAACAGGAAAATGCAGAGTCTGAAAGAGGGGGGTGGGGGGGAAGTGGTACAGCCTTAAAAAAGATTTTAAAATAATTTACATAAAATGGAGTTAAAAAAATTAACAGGGAACGAAGAACTGCAGCCACCATACAGTTTAGATGCCGTGAAAAGATGCATGGAAGAACGATTCATGTCCACTTGAAGTAAAGGTGATGCTGAACATAGCAACAAAGCCAGCACTGGCATAAAGAAGGGGTACCTGACCCAGCTGAGCTGAAAACAAACCTGACAGAGCTCAGTACTTTGGGATTCTGAAAGAACAAAAGCATGAAATCCATACGTTGACAAAAAGCTTTTGACAATTTTTTTCACACTGCAGGCTGATGTAATACTTATTTTAAAAATGTAATATGAAAAACCTTCATGTTTTACTACCTATGCAGTACTTGTGTTTTAAGAAAGGAGAGGGAAAGCTACTCTATGCAGCCACAGAGATCATTTAATCTTACTTTGAGAATATACACGGCTTTGCTTAGTCTTCCATTTGAAAGCTGTTCTAAAAAGCATCAAAATAAATGGAAAAGGGAGTTGAATACAATACCTAAAAAATAGACTAGACCAGTATTTTTCCCCAGTAAAAATTACTGGATTTCACAGACTAAAGTGGGACGACCACGGTTATGTTAATGAAAGGAAACTATCAAGCTCGGATGAAAGCAGCTATAGCAGTTTCCCAGTAATCAATCTTGGGAACCACCTTGCTTTTTTCTGTTGGAATCCTTGGCAGAGAGAAAATGCATGGCAATTAAATACGACATAATAATAGGAGACACTGTCCATACAAAGGAGTATCAGGTTAGTTTACAGGAAAAATGGGAAGATTAATAGAACAGGAGAAACAAAGGAATTGGGAGATTAGCCGGAACTATGGATCAATAACTAGAATTACTCAAAAGCTGGAAGACTGCCATACAAGACAAGCATACCTCAGCAAGGATCTGATCCAGAATTACTGTTGGCAGTCCCAATCACCCAAGTTCAAGAGAGATGAATCCCAAACTGCCAGGAGGCAGAGAAGTGTGCCTGGAATGGTCAGAGTACTGGAGAGTCTATCACACTGGCAGAAAACCAAGGCAGCTTGGCCTAGCAGGACAAGGGCTGCACTATACTCCATGCAAAGCAAGAGTAATACCGGAGGAATAGAAAGATTCTGCAACAACCCTCCAGTAGCAGCAGTAAGGACCAAAAATCCTCCAGCTATTCGAGTTCTGATTTTATGAACAGAACTGTACAGAGAGCACTGCATACAAAAGCAGAGAACAAAGTGACCCTTAAGGTCCACTCCAGACCTACCCTGCTTTATTACCACACATCAGACGTGACCATCCTACTGTCATCAACACTTCCTAGCACTTGGACTGGACCCAGGACACAAATGCTGTGGGAAGCTGAGCACCAACCAGGCACAAGCATGACCAGAGTTCAAACCCCTCATACAGTACTCTTACTTGAAAGTATGTACTCAGAAATTATCACTCCCAGTCCATAACTTAAGACAGCTCCTATCTAGGAGCCTAACATTGGCATGGACATCAAGAGTACTCGGTTCAGTTCCAGTTCATCCTGATTAAAATAATCCAGCTTCAGTTATCTGCAACTTCTTCATCTCTTGCAGTCAAATCGGACTACAACAAGACGACTCATCCATGTCTGAAGACTTAACAGACTTGAGGAACACCACAGAATACTGCAGCATATTTCTACAAGCAGCTCAGCAGTACTGCAAATGTGCCTCCACAAGTGTGGAGCAAAGGGAACACCTTTGTTTCCTTTACAACTTCATATGAAGATATTACTACAAGGCACTCTGTTCCCACAGTTGTACCCAGGACATTTGGAAGATCACTTAAAGATATGCAAAGATAGATGCAAGAAACAAATTTTCTCCTCTGACACAAGATTCTCTCTATGCAGATTCACATCCTGTGTGACACACAGCCTTCCTGGAACTGACCCAAGGCTCTGGAATGAACATTTGCAGGAATTAACGATCATTACAGATCTCACTATGTTCCACCTAAATAGTTAGGCATATCTTATTTTCTGCCCAATTTGTGTTTTCTAATACAGAACTCTAGTTGCCTGAATATTTCTAGAAAAAACCTGCACATTCCTGCCTCTGTGAAAATACGAAGAGAGAGGAGAGATGTCATGATCACACTGCTTGATGGGACAAGCAGAGGCATTACAATGATAAGGAAAGCATAACAGCATCCATGAATTGGAAGAGAGAAATAGATTCACTAACAGCCGCAGTGAAATTTAGTCTTTACCTCAAGAACGCAGAGTAGTTCTTCCACATATGCTCGTTCAGTCTCAATAAGTTCATTAATTACATGCCTGTAGACAAAGAATGACAATTAAGGCAGGTCTATTCACTTACGCAAAGTAATGAGGCAGCATTAACTTTGTCTGTGTTTCTACTTTACTTCAGACAGTAAAAGAACAATTTCCAGGTAATGGAAAATGTGTCATTTCATGGATATTTCTGTCAACAGTTTATATATCCTTATTGAGAAGCATGTATTTTTAAAACATTTTAAAATATTTGAAAATGTGTTTAAACAGGAAAAAAGTCAAATCTAGCATTTTAAGTGCTGTAGTAAATGAATTGAAGCAGTGAAGCATTTTATTATTATACATACAAAACCTGGTTACGCTGTGTTTGCAAGTATTACAGGAGCTGGAGCTAGAGCTGCACAGGATTATCAAACACAGGCTTAAAGTTACACTGGCCATTTTAAATTAGAGGCATTTAGGGCACACTAAATATCACAGTGCCGCTTTAAGTTTAATTTCCCTAATGGTCAAGCAAGCGTGCTTCCCCCCAACCCCCTCCCCTTGTGATTTTGTACGATTTAACACGTGGTTGTAATAGTGAAAAGACAGTGTAGAGTATCCAGTTTACAGGTAGAAATGCAAGCTCTGCTATACACACCGCAGGTGGTACTAAGTTATTTTTTGAATATAAGTGATGCTGTTTAGTTTTTATATAAGAAAGGGATTTTTCTTAACATTTATCAAAATAGGGACTAAAAAGAATGAAATAAAAAGACAAAGTCTTGTGAAGCATGGAGACCAGAATCTCTGATAGATTTACAGGAGGCTCATTACTCAAAACTATGTCATGTCTGAAATGAAAATATCTAGTTATCCTGCCATAGCGTCACCTCGCTGCAGGAAAGCTAGAGTCAGATACTATATAAACTATAAATAATGCTACAGACAAACTGAGATATCTTCCTCTGTGTACATAGCCAATGCGTTTCAAACAGCACTGAGGCTTGATTCAGAGAAGCATACTTGTCTTATCAAATCCTTAGCCAAACTCAGCCTTTGCTGGAACTGAATCGGAGAAGCAGCATTTTTTTGTTCATCAAAATATACTTACTGCCGTAACACAGCTAGGTTTTCTTCATCATCCATTGTAGATCCTCCTCTGCTTTGATGGAGTTCAGTCATTTCACTCTAAAGAAGGAAACAACCAACCAACAACAACAACAACAACATCATCACAGCACCACAGATGGGCAGAACACACTTTAACATACAGAGCTTTGCACTCAGCTCTACTTGCGTGCGTCTTCACAGGAAAGACCGTACTCCATTAAAAACGAAGGCAATTTGCAAGAACGCTGCAAAAAAATCCAAGTCAACCTGAAGGTCTTGAAGCACACAAGAACATTTAGACACAGGGAGCTTTCCATGAAAGGCCAGCTTAGAAAAGACCGTGGTTCGAGGCCCCTTTCCAAGAAGACAACATCAGAGCATCAGCATAATCTTGGAGGCAACACTGGCCTTAGTCTGTTTTTCAAGCTAAAAACGAGGCACTGTGCTAACTTTCTGGTAACTTCCTAACTTGACACAGAAGTTCACTCTTACAACTTCTACTATAATAGCTGACCTAATTACGGCTTGCTGAAAAAAAATGAGAGGTTCTGCTTTCAATCCCCCCTTGAACTAACCTTTTCCTCCAACTGTTGTCCCCACTGGTCACGTGGTCCTGCCTTCCTCCTCGCATTGTCTTTTGCTGAACCGTCGCTGAGTTGATTCAACTCTCTAACCCAGTGGGAAACTACTTGTTTTTGTTGCTGCTGTCAGGTTACTTTCCTTGCCGGAGGCGGGGCAGGAAGACCATCCCCACTTGGGAATGGCAACCCATTAGGTCAGGTGAAGCTGTCTTGGAGCCAACGACAACTACCTCTTCACTTTCGCCAGTTTTAAGAGTAGCCAATTACTACTGGCAAATAATAAATGTTTCCTGTTCATAGATTTTATATTTTGCTGCCCCTAACATTTTTCCTAATATAAGCAACTATTTACTTTACCTTCCCTCATACCCAGCCCAGTGACAAAGCAGCCTCTATTTAAACCACATGACTGCTTCACCAGACTGACTTTGATAGGGGCAATACCATCACTTTTTCAGTGGAATTGCCTCATTCTTCTTGAAGTTCCTGAATGTTCTGTTGTGTTATGACTTTCTGAAGCAGTACGTGCATGAAAAGCGCAAAGAAAAAGAATTACCTTTCCTCGTCTGTAGTTTACCCTCCGAAGCGCACTGCTTTCTGAGTTGGATACATATTCTCTTTGAAGACCTAAGCACGTAAACCAGAATCAAACAGCAGTTAGAACTTGAGCAGACACAGATGTTTGTGCAACCACAAATTACAGCTGAAAGTTTCTTTAAGTTTCTCAGCATAGTGAAAAAAATTAGTTAAAGGCTACTACAGTTACTTACCTGGAGAGGTACAAGGAGATTTTACAAAGGCTTCAGGTCTTGGTGCAACTGGCTGAACAGGACGAGTCTGCTTAGCTGCCAGTTTCTTAAGACTTACTTGTCTCTTTTGAAACATTTCTTCCATACTTTCTTGCTTCTGGAAAACCTTTTGCACATGCTCCTACCATTGCCACAGAAATTAAAAAAATCCTTGTCAGAGACCTATCAACAAGCTATACTGCCATTCACAGCACACTGATTTGAAATTGCGGTCACTTTGTATAAAAATATTACCCTGCTCTTCACTCCTAACAAGGCGTAATTTACGGTCAGTTAGTACACTTAAAAATTGGAACATTACTTCGTCAAACATTTTGCGTGCTCGCTGTAGAGAAACCAATGGGGTTCAGGTTCCAATTTAAAAAAAACAAAACAAAACAAAACAAACCCATAGGGAAAGGTTTTTTTGGCAGTGTCTAATGGTTCTGTTACATGAAGAGATCAACCAAGAGGAAAAGGGACACATTCTCAAGTTCTAAAAAAAAAGCCAGTTACAAAGCAGAAGTCATACAAATATCAAGGACAGGTACATTTTTGCTACATAGAAAAGATACTTCCAATACTCACTTGGGAGAATTTTTTTAAAAGCAATCCTACTATCTGAAAAATTGTAGTAGTTATTAAAAGGCTCTGAACCCCTTGATGCTTATCCAAAGATATGACAGGACTAAAAACCTCAGGGAGGGAAATGTGTTGGCTTTCCAGTTCCCAGGTATAACTCCTAGTACCGATTATTTAGCTTTATCAAGGGCCACGCAAGAGAGCAATTCTAAAATTCACAAATGGACGCACAGATACACATAAAGGTCTTCTGATACCTTTAGGTCCTCATTGAGGATGTGTGCATACTCTCTGTAAATTTTATTCAACTCCTTGATTTTATTGCCTGCACCAGTGTCCAGGAATTTCTCGATCTCCTGTAATGCTGATTCTGCACCATCCTGAGACTGACACTTATCTACCGGCTGCGAAGCCAGCAGATAAATTCCTTCATCGCACCACTTCATAGACTAGAAACAGAGAAAAGAACAGGCTCAGAATGCACTAATATCAGCATCAAACACGAAGAGGTCTAAAACATTTCATACCTCTACTTGTGATGTATTCAGCTATTTAAGGAGAAAACTTCCAGCACACCCAGACACTTTTACCTGCCATTATGACAACTGGTTGACTGAGGTTTTAGCAAACAAGACGGGAAAGACAACTGTTCCATACAGAATTTACCTTTTCTAGTAAGCCATGCAGTTCTAGAGATTTGTTAAGAAGATTCCTCCTCCGTTCTGTCTCAGTAGTGAAGGCATCACAGAGATGATGAAGTTCACTGCATTTTGGAATAATGGAGTCCACAGCGTAATGATTGCTTTGAATAAAAGCATCACCCTCTGAGGCTAGCATTCTGGCTTTTGCTATAGTTTCCTAAGAAAGCAATCACTGATTTAGGCACATCTTTCCTTGGATCAACATCAACGAAAAAAATTTAAAGAAGTACACCATTTGATTTTATGCAGTAAATGTTGATAAAGAATACATCTTTAGCTGTTTTTTTTAACGGGTGCCTTGCTTAATAAATCAAAGTGATTTCCTGTCTTCCCAAATGCCCAAGAATTTTTATGCCTCCTTCTTTATTGTATCAGAGTACTTCAGAAACAGTAATGAGTTTAATCATATGCCTCCCTGTGAAGGAGCCACTATTGTCTTTCTATGCCTTAGTTATTCAGCAGCACGTTTGTGTGCGTATGTATGCAATTTGGAGTACAGCAGCAATCTGAACCCAAATTAAAAAATACGTAACTCTGGCACCTCAGCCTCAAGAGCAATGACCTCACTTATAGAGCTATACATTTTATTGTGAAGTACAGATCATAATAAGGTTCCCTTTCTACATTGTTCAGTGTATGTTTCTGTTGGTCATCTTTTAACATATTGTACGTTCAATACACAGCTTTCTCATTTCTGAGATTTAATGAGATAAGTGGCTTTAACAGTAATGGAAGCGGCCCCTTGATCACTAAGTGCAGAACTTGGCTATGTGGACACTTCATGCAATTCTTCCATGAACTGATCACACCCACTCTGTGACTGGTCGCTCTGCTCTTTATTGAGGGATGCCCGAGAACTGGGCTGTTCCAATGGTTAAAGACTTTCTTGCAAATTCCTTCTGCACATTACTTGAGACACTGATTCACCTTAAGCTCTGCTCATAAGACAGACTCAATAACCAAATACCGTTCCCCTCCAACACACGCATTGTCATACGAGAAATTAAGGAGACTTGCAGAGTTCTTACACATGATTTTTCTTCAAAGTTCGCAAGATCTTTCAAAATATGCTCCACATGTGAACAGCTGTTTCCCACATCTGTGAAAGCAGACAGTCTCTCAGACACAATATCCAAAGCTGCTTTGACCTGAAATGAGACACAGCTATGTATTAATGAAGATGATTCCACCTCTCTGGAGACCCATCAGTTAAATAGCTATTTCCAGTCAGGTGATTCACATTATGGGGTTACTGGGGCACAGAGACAAATCACTTTTTTGGTCAGCCTACCTTTACCCCCAATTCAAAATGAAAACAAACACAAAGAAAAGGCAGTGAAGTAATTCTGTTTCCTGGTACTGGGGGGGGGGGGGGGGAAGCAGGAAAACTAATGCTCAGGAAACATTTATGATCTTGCTTTTACTAGATGACAATAATAGAAAGCAACATTAATGTAAACAGCAAAACGTGAGGTCCTCACCCTAACAACTGGTCAAGAGACAGACAGACACACACTTCTAAGAGGGTTTCTGAGTGTTGCTCCCATGGAGACACAGGAGCCATGCTCCGAGATCAGCTACACCAGCATAAAGTGACTGTAGGTGCCATCAAGCACATGAGTTAAACTAACATGAGATCAGAAACTGGCTGTAAAAATTGTAGTTCAGCCTCCACCCAGCTTCTAACACTGTGGCTGCAACCTCCCACCCACAGTGCTGGAGACTGTTTTATAAAATTTCAGCCAGAAGGTTTAGGTAAGTCTTGGTTCCATAAAAGGGCCCTATGGGCAAGATGAAAGTGTTGCAGCCAGCATATTATGCTTCTGTGGTGAAGAACGGGTTTCAAAGGAGTTTTGAAATGCTTCTACACTGCTAGGCCCGTGGAAAAAAAAATCATAAGACTGCAGAAGAGGAGCTATTATGTCTCTATAGGCAAGTATTCAAGGTAGTAAAGAGAGCAGTATGTCAAGTAAGGACACGTACGAGAAGAAGGTTGGAGAAAGCTTTCAAGCACACACAAGAGCTGCAAAAACAAGAGGGGGAAGTATTTTCTTCTGGATCGTTTCTATATTACCAAATATTGACTGCCACCAAGAAGTTCTCACCTCTCTGAAATTCTGTTCAAAATTCCGCAGGCGCAGACACTGCTCAAGTTTTTGCTGATGCTTAATCCAAAACTCATCAAAGGCAGTCTCCGTTTCATGTAACTGAGCCAGAAGCCTTTAAAAAAAAAAAAAAAAAAAAAGAAATACAGTAAGAACGATGGGTGCAACCTTCAAGGGACAATACAATCTTCCACAGTAAACAAAAAGCCTCCCAAAGCAGTATTTTCCAGAAAAAATAAACTGGATACAGGAAAGCTTTTTAAGTATTGCACAGAATTGTTTCCTAGAATAACATTGATGTAAAACTGAAACCCAACACAAACATTAAGTTCAAAAAACTGGCAAGTGCTGATTTGAAGCTAGCTGCTGCACACACTACTACTCAGCTCTGGCCTGGCGATGTGGGGACTTGGGGCTAGCAAATACAAATAAAACATGCAAATGTGTGTGGGCTAGGACCCCGAGGAACCCATGCCTTGGGCTATAAGGAAAAACGAAGGCAAAAATTCGTACTGCAGTGACCAGCCAGCTACCCTTACATTTCATTCCTTGGAGCAAGGCTCATAATAAACTTGAAGGTCATTGCTCCTCCTCTTCTGAGCAGAGTTACTACTTAAATATCACAGGCAAGTGTACAGCAGTACTGCAATGAAAAGAGCCTTCTTCAATTATAATTCTGGCAAATGCCTTAAAACTTTTACTTTTCAACTTATCTTCCAATATTGCATTTGACAGGATGGTATCCTCCACACTTATCTTTACAGTGCGCTTTGCTGTACTTAGGCTACATCCAGGGAATTTTAATGAACTTTTGTCTTCAATAGGACAGACACGAACCCTGAATTTACAAGTTACAACTGATTAGAAAAAAGGTGGACACAAAAATGGAGTTTGTTCCAACTTCCGTTAGATATCGTATCAAGTGGGGATGTTTTGGATAAATTAGCAGCCCCCACCCTGACTGTCCTTCGGATAGCTGATAGCAACAACAACCAAAAAAAAGTGACTTCTGCCAAGCTTTGTGGATTGGAATGGACAGCTATTTGGAAAGAAAAGTCAGCCGGAGCGTCACAGAAACATGGAATGACAGACAAAAAAAGAATGCAGAATACTGCCTGGGGGAAATGAGCTATGCTTTCATAGCTTTGTGCAAATTTACATCTGTGCTATGGTGATATAATGTCTCCAAACCTGGCAGTAATTTAAGGGGGGGGGTGGGGGGGAGCAAAGGAAAACAACATCTATTACTTGTATGCCCAAAGGAAGCATATAGGAAGTTTGTGCATGTTTCAAGTTTCAAAAGCAGTGTACTTACTCCCTAGTAGCCCTTTAAAGGCTACTAACAATATTGGTAAGATATCAGCAATGTTAGAAGCTCCTTTGGGCAGATTTAAAGAAAAAGAAACCTCCCACTTCAATTCAAAAGGACTTAACGAAAGTGGACAAATCTACTGAAAGGAAGGGATATATCACTCCTGTCTTCCTTTCCTGCTTTCCCTACAGCAGCACAATTTCCTTGGACTGCACTCAGTGTCTAAACAAAGCATCAATATTCTTTAAAATAAGGAAAAGCTGCTCAACTATATAGTCCAAATCCGACAAAAAGGAAACAAAGCGCAGTGTTACTTTGTTGGTATTGGAACTCAAACCCCATCCCTATTTCCTTAATGGACATCAGGGGTTTACTTTGCTCAGGACACATCTGATAACAGAGGAGTTGTTTCTGAAAGTACATTTTATATGTTCACATTGTAACATTTGCTTATTTGCTAACCAGGCATATGGAACTAAATAAAAAAGCTGGGGAGTGGTCAAAAAAAACTCAGAAAAGCAGCACATTCAGTATTTTGCTTCCTCTCACCTTTCTACCGTTGTTTGATTGTCTAGCTGATCTTGATTCAGTTTGTATTCAGGATTCTCAGTTACCGGTTTGGTAATACTTCCAAGGATATCGTCCCCCTGTTCTACTGCTAACCTGATATCCTCCTACAAAACAAAATAAAAACCCCACACACTGTAGTTGTGTGTTGGTTTTTGTTGGTTGGTTTTTTTTAAGCAGACTTCATAAGGCACCAAACTGGAAAAAGGATTTTGTTTTAATAGCAACAGAGCAAGCACAGTTTGATTAAAAGCAGCGTCTGACAACAAATACAGACAGTAAATGCTAAGTCTCAGCTTCTTCTACATTCACCAGCTTAAGGTCCCAGTGTAACCGAGTTGAGTTTTCATGATAGATAGCCTTCTAGTGTCTCCTTAGGCTACAAATATCTCAAAAGTTTTAGACGTACAGTTTTGAAACCCCCAAATAACTTTCATTTAAGCTCATTTGAAAGAACATTTGTCCGTTCTTTAACAGGTCATATATTTTCGTGTGCATGCAAATACAAGCAAATTTCTTGTTGCAAACAAAACTAGGAATTAAACACACCACTACTTACAAAGGTATTTCTGTTTCCACATACAAATCATTATGCATTTGCACATACGTAAACTTAGCCTCAAGAAATGTAATTTTTGAATGCAAAAAGGATTTTTAACATCAAACCAAGCAAAATAAGTTCAATAAGATTTCAATGTTTCGCATTGTTACTGTTTATTAATATCCCCCAGATTTTCCATTAACATTATTAGCTATAAATTAAAATACAGTTTAACTAGAAGACAGCATCTTTAAAAAAATTACATACCTTCATTTTGTCCTTCTTTTCCGAGTGTGTTGCAAGAAGGGAGCTGGTTGATTGCACATCATTTGGTAGTTCTGTTTCAGCCAGCTCAGTCCCAAAGGACTGAAGAATCTGAGCTGTTTGCTTAACCTTTTGGGCGAAACCTTCTATAGCCTTTTGGAATAAAAACCGTTAAAGATGTTTCACGCTCATCACATGCATATGTACAAACAGACACATACACACAAAATACTACTCTCAAAACAAACCCGAGCAGATGAATTACAAGACTGAGAATTGTCAAACTATAATTTTGCAAGCAACAGATACCGTCACCATTAATTCCTTAGTTGTCTATTTTTCCTGGGCTCATATCAGGTGTATCTTCCTCATGTTTTTATAATCTTGAGGTATTTTACAATTTGAGCTTTTTCTTTCAGCAAAACCAATAAACCTCAACACAATATAGTTCCTTTGCTCCAAGTGTTCAGAAAACCACTCCCAAATTATTACTCATATTACTTCTCTAAGATGACTAAGTACCATTGGGAACATCTTCTCACTCTGAGCAAGTCAACTTGCATCACTTGGAATCTGTTTTATAAATGACAGGGTATAAAACAGAAGGGTTCATTACACTGGAAAATTAAAACAAAAAATAAGACTTACAGTGCGACGGGACAGCCATCTGTTATGGCAGTAATCCAGGGTGCCACCAAGATCTTCTGTTAATTGTGTTTTATCAATGTAACCCTGCAGTTCTGATACTGAGCCCAGCATTATGATCTGCAGGAGCAAAGCAAAAAAGTGAACGTGATCAGTCCTTTGTTAAGGATTCTAAGCCCCATCCTTCAGCCTCTGATAGAGAAAATTCAGTTTAATACAGAAGCAAGTGATGGAACTATTTCCTTCGGGTACAGAAAAACAAACTTAACAGTTGTTTCAGTTGAAGATGATGTAAATCTAAATAACTGCATATAAGCATGAGCACCAGACGTATTAAAAAAAAGCTTATGGATTATACAACATAAATTACACCATCAGGGTTTTTTTTAATCTTGATAAACCATACATGGCTATTTAAGAGCAACATTCATTTATTGTTCATTTTCCCTTGTTATCCTGGGTCTGTGGGAGAGAATGACAGTGTCTTCATGGATTTGACGTGTAAGGACTGGCTCCCCAAAATAAACGAGGGATGGGGGAAAAGTATATTAACTTAAAGACTATCTTTCACCCTTGAAGTTTGCATCTGATAAGTAAAATAACTTCTATATCTTTAGCTCATATAATTTCAAAGTTTGTTTTAAAATATAAATGCTGTACATTTACAAACAAAAGTATAATCAGTGGGTTTACTGGCAATCTAACAACAGGCATCAGTTGTATGTTTGCTCAAATGATAGAAACTATAGTATCTGTCCATGGGAAGTGCATTTGCCTCAAAATTCACATACTCTTTCAAGAACAAGCCATCATGAATTAGCCAAAATTGCTGGAACTACCTTTAAGCATGGCTTTCTGTTGGGATTTTTTTGGTTCTCACTGGCTGCATTAAGCACTTGAACAGATTCCTGATAGTAAAGTGAAAACAGAAGATTACTTACAGGTACTTTCATTTTAAACTCATCTTTGTTGAATTTGAATGCAATGTCTGAGAGAGCTCGATGAAAAAATCCTGTTGGGCGCAGGACGAGGACTAGCTGCAGGTTTCCCGGGAAAGATGCCTGCAAAACAAGTTTAGTCTGTTATTTTCTGCATCTCAGCCCCAGAAAAGTATTTTTCAACAAGGAGAAGCCCCTGTTAAACCACAAACTAACCATATCAAAGGCCTTCCATCATGGGGTGACCAATTATAAGGCTGCAAGGCTTGCACAAAGAGCTTCATTCAAAGAGACATTTACTTGTCTTTGGGAACGGGAATCTATTCTCCTGGAATCGAATTTTTCAGGACTGGCTTGTACTGCTCTTCAGCCAAGATTACATCCTAGCCAAGGAGGCTAATGAACAAACAGCTGTAGCTTAGTACTTTTTCAACAGCAGTACTTTCACAGTTACCTTACCTTCTCTTTAACAGAGGGTGCCAAGAGAAACCTCCATTATTGTCTGAACACCTAACAACATATTTCTAATTTGTGCATGTACTACCTTGCCAGTTGCCTACACAGACTATTGCCACCAAGACTGAATTTCTCAGGCAGTAGCTTAGAAATAAGCTTTAATTTTGCAGACAAAAATAAAAATCAGACATAATAATTCCCAGCTGTGTTTTTTCTCATCATCTTCCAACTAGTAGTCTGATGGATCTTTCCCAGTTCTACAAGCGATAGGGGGAAAACAGAAGAGAGGAGAAGGAAAGCAAAGAAATAGCATTAAATTCCTATAAATCAACCTCTGCTATGGCAGAGGTTTGCATACTTGGCATTTAGCTATTCTTGAAATCACATAAGCCTTTTCCCCTACTCAGTATTCCCACTGTAGGGAGGCAGTGAAGCTCACTAAAGAAATGATCATTATAATGATTAAGCATGCAATTTTCTTCATTATACTGTTGGAAATTATGTCACATTTCTCGCAAATTGAATTACTACAAAAAAAAGCCAACCCAAAAAGCAAACACTGACTGAAGGAGCCGTTATGCTATGCTCTGTTTCCACGCCTAGTGAAACTGTTAGTATCTGGAAGGCTGGAGAGTGGTTTAATACTCATTTTGAGATTTCCACAGGTTCCAGGTATTTAGCATTGGAAATGACAAACTTTTAAGGAGAAAAATAGTTTAAAACTTTTCTGGAAGACTTCACAGATTCGTTGTGGTTCCCCAGATACTCAGTATACAACCGAGATCTCAATTTGATCGAGGACCCTTAAAGGCTGGAGCTTCACAATCTGCCTCCACTTCAGCGATGTCCAAATTTTCTAGAAAGCACGGTGGTTCAGTCCCAAAGGAGTCTGTCCGAGGGCTGGGAACAGAATCCAGGTAGTTCTGAGTGCCCACGCCAGCTCCTCGTCCTTGCACTGTAAACAATCTTTCTCTGTGTACTAAAAGTAGTACATCCTGTGGACTTACTAACCCACAGTTATCACAGGAAAAACTTTTCACAGAAAATTCCTGACTGCATTTAGAAGAAGTAGTGAAAAAGGGTGATTTTTTTACCATTTTTTTTCTGAACTATTTTACCAAGGACAACCACAAATTTATTTAAGAAAATTATTTAACTCATACTAAGAAACATTGCAAGAATGGACAAAACAATATTTTTATTACATCTCCTGAATAATCTCTTCAGAATTATAGCCATGTAGTCTATTCATTTCACACACTCAACAGACACGTGTCAATTTATTTTATGCCTGTAACAGCAGTGTTCAGAGTCTGAGCTGTTAACTTTCACCTTCAACTTCCAAAACGTGAAGTTTATTCAGTGGCAATGCCAACATTTCAGAAGAAAAAGCCCCAAGAAGAAATATCTTTTAGATAACACATTTTGAAAAAAACATAAGGGGTCTTCATGTGAGATATCCACCCCACCACATGACATCCAGACGCATTGTCTTTGGCAGCGCATGTCTGCAACCCGTTTAGCCTTACCCAGAATACTGGGAAATGCCTATCCTCTTCGCTTCAAGTTGAGGAGATACATTAGAAACACACAACAGCATGAAAGCATATGAAGCATAAAAGACACCAAACAGTAAAAGTAAATTTAAGTTACATATATGAGCAATAAATTTCCTCATTCTAAAGTCTTTCACCCTTTGTGACTGTAGTCTAGATTTTTACTCCAGAATTTCAGAGAAAATATGCTGAAAGGGACCTGGGGGTGCTGGTGGACAAGCTGGACATGAGTCAGCAGTGCTGCAGCAACCAAGGCAAATCGGATCCTGGGCGGCATCCGCAGGGGCATGACTGGCAGAGACAGAGACGTGACCACCCCACTCTACTCAGTGCTTGTCTGGCCGCACCTGGAGTACTGTGTCCGCTTCTGGTCCCCACAAGTGAAGAAAGACGCGGACAGACGGGAGA
>JAVKLA010000057.1:2470217-2505327 GCA_034782735.1 Sagittarius serpentarius | reverse complement strand
GGAGTACTGTGTCCGCTTCTGGTCCCCACAAGTGAAGAAAGACGCGGACAGACGGGAGAGGGTCCGAAGGAGGACCACAAAGACGACCAAAGGGCCGGAGAACCTGCCCAACGAGGAAAGGCTGAAGGGGTGAGGTCTCTTCTCCCTGGAGAAGAGAAGGCTCTGGGGGCACCTCAGCACAGTCGTCCAGCTGCCACTTAAAGGGGGCTACAAAGAGGACAGAGGCTCTCCCTTCACAGGTTGCCGTGTGGAGACAAAAAAGGGCAATGGGAGAGTTTTCACCTTGATACAAGAAACAAATTTTTTTACAGCGAGAACAACCATTCACTGGGACAACCTCCCCAGGGATGTGGTAGAGTCCCCATCACTGGAGGCTTTCAAGATAAGATTGGACAGGGTGCTAGAAAATCTCATCAAGGCTCCCTTTCCTCACGAAAGGTCAGGCCAGATGATCTTTCAAGGTCCCTCCCAACCCGAGTCATTATTCTATGATATTTAGGCTATTATGAAGCAAACAGAAGTACCCAAATGCAATGCAATAGTAAATTTTTCTAAACTGTGTATTAGTTCTTACAAAATATAGAGTTTCATTGCATGACGAAATTAAGTAGGGTATCTCATTAGTGTTCAATTCAAAGAAAACAGAGAGAGAACACACATTACAATTATTCTCCATCTCAGCATGTCTATCGAAAATGATGCTGTTGAAGTCACTACAGTCTTGTACCACTTTACCTCCAATTCACGGCTTGCCAGAAGTTTCCCCGCCCTCTCTCAATGAAAGCTCGAATTCTAGATTACTCTAACTTTGTCTACAATACCATTCTTGTCTCCACTAGTCTGGCTCCTATGCTTTCCGGTTGGGTTTTGTTTTTTCAAAAAAAACCCCAAGTTGTAAAAAAATGATGCCTCCTCCGCTTGTTGTGGCTAGGAGTCAAATCTGCAAACTGATCTTTCTGAAACAACAAGAAAAGGGAGGATTGCTACAGTAAACAATGTTGGACCTGTGCCAGCTATTCCAGTTTATCTGAGCTTATATCTGCACTGCCCAAATATTACTATTTTCCTAACTATTTTTTTTTTTTCCTAAAGCCCTGGTGACTTGCAGAGACAATGATATGATGCGATGGACACTCCTTAGATGCGTGTGAACTTCATCAACAAGTCAACTTCACCCTGAACACGAGAGAACAACAACAAAAAAAATAATCTCCGTTCCAGTCCAGCAGCATATTTGTTTGAAGCCACTGTATGCTAAGCAGACAGAGCAAACAATGACTTCTCAATAATGCTGTGCCAAATGTTAAGCACAAAAATAAATATTCATGTATGTTTAGTAGTGCCATGAAATAGAGTGCCTTCAAGGACTGTTTTAGTGAAGTCAATGAACATCACCACGACTTGAAGAAGGGTTTGTGTGCTTGAAAACTGCTTTTTTTTTTTCCTAAAAGTGTCTTTCTTTACTAGATTAATATTAATTGCTCCCCCAACATCTTGTCTCAAATACTGCACTTTAACTCATTTAATGCCAATGCAAAAGAGACCAAGGGGTCATGTTTTTGGTATCCTCAATGAAAATTAGGGTAGCCCCTATTCTATTCTAGCCCAACCCGTATATTCCATTGTCTCACTTGCATCAGTACTGGCACTTGTTTGATACTTCATGACAGTTGTGAGATTAATTTTCTATCTGCTTATCTCCTTCACTTCCCCATGCAGTCAGGCTAGTGCTGATTCCAAATATACAGAAAAAGATGTAGACGTGCATGTAGTTATCAGCTTTGAGATAAATCTGACCAAACCAGGAGTTTATATACAGCACAGCCCTTAAATCAAAGCTTTCCAATACACAGAGATCTTTGCTGCCCCTGTGAGTACCCCAAACCTGGAACGTGGGAGGAACCTTCACTGGCTGGACGAAACAGGAGCTGACCTGGACAAAACAGCAGGCTGACCTGCCCGCTTTCAGACCCCCACTTCTCAGGGGAGGGGAGCTTCCCAACTGCATGTTCCAGGCCCCTGGAAAGGGGGAACTTACAGTGACTGAACCCAGCTGTGTTTGGGCAAAAATGTAAAATTAAGTTAGTCATATATAACGCTAATTATCCCTTTCCTTCACAGAATATTAATGACAGAGAGGCTGTCTGTAGCACCAGTACTGACCCTGAAGTTAAGCAGCTGCTAACAGGGGGAAGTAAGGAGAGGCAGGCCACCTGACGAACGAAGACGACACGATGCTGAACGGCTAGCAAGGAACCACAAAAGCCGAGCAGGAAACAACCCCTGCCTGATGCTCGGGAAGGGGTGGTAGCGGCTTATTTGCAGGGAAGGAAGGACAAGGTTTCCCCAAGGATAGGTAGATTCTTCCTCTCTTCAGTTTCCACCGTGTAAAATGGTCTTGCTCTCTTGGTGCCAACAGGGAGTTAGGTCACTCAACAATTTCACCTGCACCAGTCAGGCACAGCAACGATCCCACGCACTCCAGCCTCACAGCAACTGTAAACAGCATATATATGCTATAGGCTATCGGGCAGACGGCATTTTTAAAGGAGGAATAAGTCTCATTAAATCACACCCTTTACAGCAGCCACAATATTCACTGAGACAGGATGCAGTGCTGCCAGGCTGCCGCTCCCGGGAAGAGGCAGTGCAGGAGCAGAGTGGTGGCCGGGGTCTACAACCAGGAGCCAGTCACTCCAGCTTTCAGCAGTGAATACCCAAAGGTGAGCTTTTGGAAAAAAAAAAAACCAACACCTTTAAGTTTTCATATCTCAGGTTTCCTCCTAGGGCTTATTTAGTATACAAAGGAATTACGCAGATAAATACGTATACCTCTTAGACAGAGATGCACTTAAATAAAGTTGCAGTCTGCTGTCCAATCCCACAGAGCAATTCACTGAGCTGCCTCGGTGCTCAGAAGTCTTTTATACTCCTACGCAGCAAAGGAAAGTTGTTCCGATAAAGTGAACCTACAACCCCTTTTCTTCTACTTCCCAGGTAAACAGCCAGCTTTCAGAAATATCTGAACCATGTGAGCCATCAAAGAGCTAACACTTGACTCAGTTTTAGTAGTTCTGTCTTAAAATGCTTGGAACAACACTATTTTTCATCTTATGAAGAGCTTCAATATACCCACATTACCAAACTCTGTGGTGGTGTTTTCCCTTCTGCACTTACTAGTATGCTGTAAGCCACGGGGCACTTCTTTCCAAAATACCTCTGTATATAAAGGAGCCAATAAGTACTTCCCCCTCCCCGACTGTTTATTCCTGGCTAGAATGAAGTCTCTTACACAGGCTTCTTGTCAAGAAAGAATCTTGAATTAAATCAATTCATAAAAGGAGCAGTTTGAAATCTAGTTTTAAAAACACTGAGCTGTTTTACGTTAGATCTAGGTTTAATGCTTGTGATACTACGATCCTGTTCTCAGAGTTTAAGTGATTCACTTCTCTCTTTTTACGTATTAAAAAAAATGTAAGAAAGGAAAAACGGCTGACTACACAAGGTTAACTGCTAAAGTGCCTGCACATGTAATATTCTCAAAACATCCAAAGCAATAAGACAGCATCTCAAAATAACCTTTTTAGTTTATCATTTACTGGAATCATTCATAACAATAGCCACAGAATTAATACGAACACTGTTCTAGCGTCATCATATTGTCAGGTTCTTGTTTTGAATCCAAGCAACAATGAGAAACATAATTAGCGGCTGAAAGAAGAGCAGTTTTTTTTCAAGCTTAACCCATACAAATTGTTAAGTGTCATTACAGTTTTCAGGACATGATGCAAAGAGCTAGCTAGAAATTGGGCTAGCAGGAAATACCTATCCATAATATAAAATAGTGCCTTTTACAGAGCATCCCTTACTAAATGCATATTTTCTCCATCAACAACTCACTAAGAAAGTCAACGTCTCTCTACAAACCAGGCCAAAGAACTCAAGGTTGGATTACTGTAATTCACTGTTTCTCACCTTGGATGTAAAACCAACGATAAGACTCCAGATGGCACAAAAACAGGACTGCCTGGCTCCTGTAAGTTTAGGCTGCTATTAGCACTCCAGTCTCTCCATTGGCTTTTGGTCTCCTCCTGCCAGCTAAAGGTCTTGGCCCTAATTTTCAAAGCAATTAATGGGCTAAGCCTCTGTCACAGTGAAGACTGCATTTTAATTTATGAAGAGCTAAGAAAAACAGTGCTCTGTACAATGCACTCCAAAACAGAAGGCATGAAAGCTGCATGCAATGCATCCTTAGTCAAAGGTGGCAAATCACGAAGCAAACTTCTCCAGGAGGTTGGATAAAACCCAACTCCTGTCACATTTAGAAAGGGCTGCAAAGTTTCATAACTGGATAAAACTTTCTCACTACCACCTGAGCGACCTCCAGACCCACTGCTTCCTCAAGAGCAGTTGCCCACACGTATGTTATTCCCTAAGCACCAAGTTTAAGGAAGTTTATTTTCTCTGGACTTTCAATAAGAGGCTGATGGGTGGCTATGGTGGAACTTTTAATGACGCTGAGCACAGTTTTTTGTTTGTCTAAAAAGGCTGAGTTCACGCTTCAACCTTTCTCTCAAGATGGCAGAAGACAATGATGACAGGACAACAGAGACAAAGACAGTGTAATGACACAGGCTTTGTCTTTTTAAGAAAACACACTGGAACTATGAACAGAGCAGTGTGAAAACTCAGAACACATTGATTAGTAATGTGCCTTGCTCCTACAACTGTGGATTGAATATTGCTTGTTTGGGTATGATAACACTGGGAGAGAAAAGAAAAAAAGAAAAAATGTCATTTTTGACTGCGTGGAAAGGCAAAGGGGATCAATTTATCTGATGTTTGCCATTCACCCAACTTCAGTTGGGACAATATGGAGCTGTTGTACCAAGCTATGTGACTGCTCCTCCTTGCACCCTCATACAGGAACCATGCCTTATTTCCATGAGCCTACCCACTTGCTCAGCCACAAGAGCTAAAAAGTTCAGCAAGGTCTTGTGTGTCTCTGTACACCGTGTTTAACTGAAAAGAGGACATCATAATATAAAATTTAGAAGAATCTCAGCAGCTGACAGGGCAAAAACCTGTTTGTATCTTCAAACAACAATGCAGTAAGAGTGAACAACTTGCAAGGGTTAACTTCAATAGTTTTCTTGTAATACCTTTCTGTTTTCTACGGCCTCTCTAGGAACATGACAATTTACTGCCAAGACTTCACACTTAACAATATAAAGCTTGGCTTTTGGCATCTTTACCAGAACTCCACCTCTTAGCCTGGCTATCCCAGTAGGCCAGATTCTTCCTAGAGACTCACCAGTAGGGATGAATTCTGTCCAACTTACAGCCATCTAAAAGCTAAACTTCTATATAGTCAACAGTATCTCTAGGTTATCCATCCCACCGACCCCAGATAGGATGCGTCACCCTCCAAACACGTGCCATCCTTGACTGCACTAGGCTAATAACTTCACTTCAGCTAAATCAGGGGAAAAATAAAAAAATAGTCTTGTTTGCAGTGTCTCTTAAGAGAGTCTGCAGTCTTGCACTGGCTAAGGACAACCTCCTCGGCTGCCTGCCCATTGCAGCTTGTCAAGTGGAGTATAACAACAGCAAAACCTGCATGCCTGGGTGTGTGCTTGCCACAATCTCTGTCACATCCCAGGAAAAGAGGGGCCAATTTTCAGCCCAGTGCCTCTGGTTTCAGTTCTGCTGCTGCTGCACATGCTTCAGCAGCAGTCATCCTGGGCGAACGGTGCAGACACTGCTCTTCCACTATGTCTGCAAAAATAGGTTTACCTCATCTTCGCTGCCTTGACTGTCTGTAGCAATCTTAAATGGTCAGCATGAAATACAGATTCATCTTGTCATTGCTTATTTTCTGTCCCAGGAAAGAAAATGATCCCTAACAACAAAGAAGAAAAAATGGAGCCTAGAAATTTTTCATAATATAGACATATTTTCCACGTTAATTTCAGCCTGAAACAAAAATTCTCTTTTTGTTAGTTTTGTTTCAAAACATACTTCCAGCACCCACTAGTACAAGTCAAACATTTGGTGTGAAAAGTCTTGAAAATAACATTAAAAAAAAAAAAATTAAAATACATGCTAGTAGGAATTTCTGGTTAGAAGCTGCTCAGTGCTTACAAATATATTTCCTACAGTTGTCAGGATATTAGTGATGGGCAGATGCTCCAGCCAGGATATTCCTGTTGGGCAGTGCTCCAGGCATAGCACCCTGCGCTGGCATCTCTGATTTCACAAATCAAGAGTGTCAACCCCCTCAGGACAATTAGAGAAAAATCAGGAAAGACGGCGAGGAAGACGCTACAGGAACTACAACAAATGAGCCAATAACCAAAACTCTCTTCTCAAATAACGTGAGACTCATATCCTCACACACAGCAATAAGCTTTAGCAATCAAAACTGCTAGAGATACCAGGCTTTCAGACATAAGGTTCAATATGGACAGCCCAAATGACACTCAGATGCTTCATCACCATCCAAAGACAATTCTGACTGTTAGGAAAACCAAACAAGTGTAAGTTAAGCCTCCAGTTACCCTTGAGCCATTTGAAAAACAAAATCTTTGTCCATCAACAGGACCCAGAGAAATCTTCACGACTTTGGTGCAACATACGTATTGTGCGTATTTGGCTTTGTTTTTTTAAGGAACAAACAGCAGAAATATATTTAGAGTTCATTTATGGCAAATATTATAGCAAACAAACACTGGACAACAGCAAACAATGATTTTTCACTATATCTTTTTTTGGAATAGGAAGATAAAACTTTCAGGTGTTCAGGGATGATGTGATTACTGCTGAAACCCAAGAGGAGGACTGCCACATAGATCCACGGACACAATACAAAGCCAAAGCTGAGCCAGTTCAATGAAGGAAACAAATAGAAAAAAAAGATCACACCTCTAACAGATTAGAGACTTTAGCTAGGAAGCATGATTTCTCTTTTAACTAAAGCTCAAAGAAGAATAAGAAAAGAAGAAAAAAGGAAAATAACCCATTGTCAACAGCACTGCAATCCACAGTGCTCCCTGCACCTTCTGAAAGAGATTAAAAAACTCCAGAGATAGTCCTTTTTCTTCAGTCACCCCAAATCATGCTGCCCTCTGTTTCCACTACTAGAATCTGCTCAACGCTGCATCTCAAAACTTCAAAGTGAGCTGCAACAGCAAATTTTGCTAATATTTTGGTATATTTTCAGTATTTTAACATTCCTAACATACTTATCACAGAAAAAGTTGTATTGTGGGAATATTATACTATTATATATTCATTCACAAGAAGTCATATAGTGGGAGTAAGGCATTACTTTTAAATAAGTAGCTTTTAACTTATAATAAACAAACAGTTTTTTGGTCAGAATGGGGCTACACAAAAACGACATTTACTGTTTTGATTTGACTTTTATCTTACAGAGTCAAAAATTTTCAGCCATTAAAAATTAAAGAAAAGATGTTTACAGCTCTGGTTTTCAGCACTTACTGGAAAGACTATCAACACTAACAATCCAAGCAAGGATAACAAGAAAAAAAAAAACAACCAAACCCCAAAAAAGTAAACCAACAGTAGAATAAGCACATGATAAACATGAATCTGTCTTTTCCTACTTGTGTAAAAAAAAAAAATCCTCTGATAAGGTTAGTTTTCATATTTAAAAAGTATTAATTTAGAAGCAGACTGAAAGTAACAGTGTGTGCTGTTGATTGATCATAGTAGGCACATAAAATTTTCTTGCTTACAAGCAACCCTAGTTTTAATTCGAACACCACAAGATCAGTTTTTACACCTGAATTCCTTTCACAAGCAGTAAACTAAATCAGTTCCCTCATCCTCATCTCTTCCTAAAAGGGAAGCTCACCTGAATAGTGAAAGGTGGACCCAAAGCTCCATGGGACGCACGGGCTGTCCCTGCAAATATTGGTTCCCTCCTGGGAGAGCTGCGTGCCGCACACATTTGCGTGCACACACACGCACATGCACACACACATGCTCTCTGCATCGGGAAGATGTCCTGAACTGCAAACTGTTTTAAAAGCACATTATAGACACATGATGCTCGGTCCCAGTCAGCTGGGATACAAAAGAACTACTGGATACTTTTTGTGTCATCTATCAGCTAACATTTTTTTTAAGAAATAAAATATTTGCTGGTTTTGTATTCATAAGAGGAAGGTTCAACACAGAAAATCTTTCTAAGTAGTTAACTTAAAACAGTACTCACTGCTATCCGCAGTATGGAAGCTTTCACGGAGGTCCATTTGTCCTGTCTGCGATCTATGACAAGAATAAATCCAATTCCAGCATCTCGTAAACTAAGTTTGGAGAGGAAAAGAAGAAAAAGAGAAAGTTTGGTTAAAAATACAAATAAAATTCCTCTGGTTCTCTCACTCAAAAAAGCAGTTAAAAACTAGTTAAAAAAAAAAAAGTAGCTTGACCTTTTTGTGCAGAATCTTCTTCATCTAAACATCTTAAATAAAAATATACTATACTATACACCACTGGAAAGATGCAGCAGTCCCAAATATGTTCCACAGAGATTCAAACCATATTCAAATAATGAATCTTCTTTTTCATGAAAGACAGCGTTTACATTTCTTGTACAGAGATTATTTCAGAGGAAAATAAACCCCTTTAATTCTCCACTGTTTTGGTGCTGATACGATCCCTCCTTCATGCTGTTTTCAGTATAATTTCAGGATCAAAACAAAGTTGTTTTCCTTTTGCATCTGCTTTTAACGTTCTGTTTGAATTGTCTTCCTCCTCACTGATATTTAAAACTCCCTAAAAATGCATATCCTTCTGATCATTCCATGACATTGCTCCGCACATCTGAAATTCTCATATGCCTCCAGGTTGCAAACTTGCTCCCAGGTGCATTTTTGCATTCAGCAAAACAAAAAGTCCCTATAGCATTTAAACACTCGAAGTCATAGATGAGAAAAATGAGATCAGATGCGCTTCTCTGGAATGAAAACATCTGCGAGAGAGATTCTGCTCAACTCCTTGTGTACGGGTGACCTTTCTTTTTCGCCTGTGCTCAGCTGCATGCGCTACCGAGTCCCGATCAAGGGATCTGCTCCTGTTTTGTAATTCCCCATCTAAGCCAATTGTGCAATGCCAGCAGCAGCCCTTGCCAGCCAATCGCAATCAAAATGGGAAAGACAGGCAAAACACAAGGCAGACGGGCTCGGATTTGTTGTTTTCCTCATATATTTGGTAATTTTTAATATATGTGCTGTATTTTCAGTCTGGATAATAATTTACTGCGAGGCCTACTGCCTGCACTGTGTGACATTTAGAAATACCGTGCACTGATTTGTTATTGTCATACCCTAAAAGACAATATAAAAATCAACACAACAGAAAGTCAGGATCTCTTATTCAAGATTGCTGAATCATGAAAACACCGACTTTGCTTTGTAAGATCACGTTGGTAGCACAGTAAGAGGATGCTGAGGAGGATGAAGAACACAGGCACCCAGAAATGTCATTTTAAGCTATTCGTCAAAATTACAGATTTAAACATGACTCACAGTCTATCCCCTCTCTTTTACAAACTGTAATATCTCTCAAATTTACAGACTAAATATTTAGGGGGAAACATGAATAAACATAAAAAAGGCAAAGGAACAGTTCCTTTCTTTCCAAAGAAGCTAAGCAGTCATTTTAACATAGGAGAATATTAGAAACGACCGCTCACTGCCCACATTCAGCACGTTACTTGACTCTTGCCTCTGGGTTAGGACAACACTGATAAACAACATCCCAGTACTTGCCTTGTAAGCCTGAATAACCCTTGCAGACAAACAGGGCTTTATATTAGCAATATGCTTGCCACTACAGTAAATTTCTGTGATTTATTAAAGCTTCCCCTCTTCCTTCTCTTTCTTTATTTGAAGGGCAAAAGGAGGAGAGAGATCCAGACTGATTTTAGCATCTTTCTGTTCCCCGTTTAAAGTTCCCACCATTTTAACCTTTAGTGACTGAGCAAAATAAAATGCTAATAGCAACCATGTTCCACAATAATCAGGTAGCAAAACAAACTCCTTGGGTCACACAGCCTAAACGTGGATGAATGGAGTCAAAAAGGTGCTACAGCTGTTCCCACAGCAGTTCAGGTGGATTTTTGAAGAGTATTAAGACTCTTAACGAGGTATTTCCCCTGCTCAGTAGAAGTCCCCTGGAATCCTAAAATTTCTGTGTACTTCCTCAGTGGAAGTATAACCTCAGATTCCCCCAGAGTACCTAAATGCAACATGCGCATCATGTTTCAAGAAACTATTGACATTTCTGCGTAACAGCAATAAAATTAAAGCCTCTGACAGAGCCTCAATCAGATTTCTCTCCAGGAGCACAGGGAAAGACAAGCTCAGCTGAGATGCTGGAGAAGATCTGGATGGCAGCTCCACACAGTTTAGAATCTGCCTCTACACCTGGCAATAAGCAGAGCTTAATATTATTCTCCTAGAAAAAAAGATAAGGCTTACTTAAGTGGAAGAGTTGACAAAGGAAAGCACATCTCTAAGACAGCCCAAAAGATATCTTTAGCCAGCCTTCTTATTCCACTGGATCAAATCGAGGGATCAAATATGTCGGGTGGTTGCATGATTCAGAACACGGCTCCCTTCCAGGCTCAGACACTGCTTGCTAGAAGAGACCTGGTGGAAAAGTCTCGAGCATCTGACTTCAAACTGCTAAGGCTCCATTAATATAGATTGCTTAAAAAAAAAAAAAAAAAAAAAAAAAAAAGCTTTGTTCCGATCACGGTGGGAAAAATATTTGTTATCTTGACAACAGCGTCTTGTTGCAAAGGGCTGGCTATGAAGTCTGGGATCCAGCTCCAGCAAGCCGTAGGCAGGAAGCAACAAACCAAACAGACATTGTGTACAACAAAGTTGAGAACATTATGAAGAAAACAAAGTCATGTATTCAAGAAAAGTAAATATTGGAAACAGGTCTGTTTGCCAGTGCACCCTTGCTCTACTGACCTCTCTTTGCGGCCACACACACCTGCATACGTAGTTACAAGACAGTTTGCAAGACCCCCCCTCTCTTTTAGGGCACAGAATGAATGGTGCTTTGGTAACAAGCAGGTATGCAGTTTTCCTTTGGCTCCTGATTTAACTGTGAGTGCCAGCTGTCCCTCTTTCCCTCAGCCATATTCATTACCTTCTATCCAAATACTGACTTCCTCTCTCCCTCCTCCCCACCACTTGCTTGAGAGTAAAGCATTTTGGCTTCTGCTCTGTGTCTCAGCAGAAGCACGCTCTGATGGACACGGCCTGTCCTGCTCATCAAGCTCTACCCCCTGCCTTGCTCCAGTTGCACTGTACTCATCAGCTTAGCCCAGGCCTTCTCACGCCTCTCTATCACTCTCCAATAAACTTGCCGCCACCACCCGCATTTGTCTCTCCCATTCACATCCCTTCAATCATACTCATTCCTTGCTGCCTTCTCCCAAGAACACCTCAAAAAAGTACTGCAGTTTTGGTTTTTTTATTGTATACTGTCAGGACAAATGACCAAATGGGTTCTCACCCCACCCCTTCCTGAATATCGCAGTGCCCTGATCCTCCAGCCCGAGTCTCCCCTACCCTGTGTCCTGCTCAGTCTCTCAGTATCTTCCCTCAGGCGGACACTTCCCTTGGCTGCGGTCCTGCCTGTTGAGTCAGGCAGCTTGCCTGCACTGCCTGCTCCTCGACAGGCGGCACCCACAGCCCACGAGACAGAATCCCTGCTCTCAGCCCTGGTAGCGGACCTGGCTCTAGAGCAGCTCGTTCTGCAGCCAGAGAGAAGGCCCTGCTCAACCCCAGCATGAAGCGGGACATTTTTGACAACTGACTTCAGCAGCTACAGAGCACCTGTGACCTGGGATTTAGGCAGATTTTTCTCAAGGTATTTGCCTGACCCAACGGCCATCATTCTTCTAAGCGTCAAGTCCGAGTCCTTGACCAAAGGATGGAGACACTTGAGCTTCTAAAACAAAAGGCTGTTTCAATGTTCAAAAACACACTGGGTTTGTTCTCTGGATTCTTGGGAACAACTCAGCTATTTTTGCCAAACTTTAAACCAAAAACTGAGGTTAGACCTGATGAACAGAAGAAAATTTGGCAGAGTTGTAAACAACTGGAAACCAACCCTTACGGTGAGAAAAAGCAGACAACCTTAGCAGAAGCACCTGCCTATTAAGGCTTCTCGACATTTCCCTTACAACCTCTGTTTTCTTTAATGCATTAACTTGCATCCGGTGTACTTCCTGGAACATAATTTGTATAAGCTTGTAATTCAAATTTAGTATTTCCTTCCTTTGTTTCCCTCCTAACATAAAAAATAAAACCAAAAAGCAACCCATCATGGGACAAGCACTGTTCTTCTGTTTATTCACCAGCACAAAGAACAGAACATTTTTTAGAAAGGCAGAGAAACCATCCCTGCCTCTGCAGGAAATGTGTCTGGCAAAGTCACCAAGGCCAGGTCAGAAAGGCAGAAAGCAGGGGAAGGGGAGCAGGGGCCACAGAGGACAGGGAAAAAAAGCAGCAGAGGGTAGACTTTCTGCTCAGTCCCCTCCCTCCGTCTTCGGAGCCGGTGTAACACCACATGGAGAAGGTGAGAGAGTGAGGTTGAAGGACCTGCCCAACAAGCACCGAGTTCTCCACGCAAGCTGTAGAGCAGGAACTGAATTTTCCACTTTAGTGACTCCTCAGCTTTAGAATATGGGGACATCTCCCTCTTTGTCTTGTTTGCAAGACTTATGAGCTCATGCACCTGGGGGAAAAGGTGGGAAAGCTTATAGTACATGGGACTGCAGAAAGAAACTTCCCTCTGGGGTGTGTGGAAGCAATTACATAGTCATCATCTGAAAGATCCTTGCATTCTCCAAGGTATGGGTGGTGACAACTGCTACACAAATAAGTTCCTATTGCTTCTACACTGCTGTATGAAAACTGCTTGAATACATTGATCTCTACTACAAACAGAACGAAGCAAATCTTTATGTTCACTGCGGAGACTCGATAATATCAAACTTTTGCACGCCTGAAATTCTGTGCAGCATTTTAGGTTAAATAATTCCAGTTTAATAAAAATGAATTTCAGTCTTAAAGGGTTATTATTAAGCCTTTGGCTTACATTACACTCAGGATTGTTCCCTACCTTGACTACCTCTGCCTGTACATACAAACCGACTAGAAATTCTTGCTCTCGATGGCTGAACAGCTATTTTGATAGTAGGACTTCAGTAACATTCAGTGAAGAATTACTGCATTGAGCAGAGCACCAAGGCAGTGTCTGCAGCAATCTGCATTAGAAGCAGCAGAAGCTGTCTTTAGATCCCTGGTACCATCCGTTCTTAAAGCTTACTCACCCTCTGTAGCTCATCATTGACTATCAACATGCATCAGTGATATGCACACACTGCTTGAAGAAGAGATGCGGGGTCTCAGGCTGCTCACAAATTCTGACCTTTTTTGGCATACAAGACGTAGGCCGCTGTAGGAAGGACCTTGGAGTTGGCCCGTCCACCCATCATTGGCCATACTACTGTACCACAACAGGGCAAACATACAAGACACGGTGACAGATCATCTTAGGAATGGTATTGCCCATCCTGTCCATACAGCAGTTAGGTTTATACTTGGGCATGCCACAAGGGTTGCGTGGACCAGCTCTTTGAAAAAAAACAACAAAAAAAAACCCTCAAAGGTAGAATTGTATCCAGTGCAGGAAAAGACAAGCTGGAGCTCACACAATTTCAGCATATGCAAGGAGACAGTCCAATAGCCTAGGCACAGGGGCAATGAACACTTTGAACACCAACCATTCCCATCACACCCCAGCGATAAAAATGCTTCCAGCAGCTATCACTCTTTGCAGTCAGAAGTCATCCTATATTCAGTCATCAGCAAACGAGCTAGGGTAATCACGAACAGCATTCTCTGTTACTTTGCTTAGGAACACGCTATTGGAAACCAGACACTAACCAGTGAGGTTACTGTTTCCCAAGAGAAACTTTGCCTCCTACATTTTCAGAGGCATTTCAACTGATCGAACCTGAGCCACTTCAAAGACCGCTTCTCCATCTCTTCTGCTGCTGCTAGGAATGACTTCCTGGGGGGTGAGGGGGAGACAAGAACTCCTTCTTAATCGTGTTTCACATGTTAAAAAAATGAAACCACTAAAGCCCTGGCAATGAATGAAAGCAGAGAATAGCCATCTCCGTAAGTGGCCTTTATATGCTCTAGAAGACAGCCAGATAATATGGTGAAGAACATGGTATTAATGGTAGTAACAAATCAAGATAGAAATCTCCAGTACATCAACTATGAAAGAAGATAATTCAGCTAAGCCCTATGGTGACATTTCACTTCATCACCAGTTTTATGCTGGTGTCCCAGCAAGGAAAAGGGCAGGAACAATCCACCTGGCATAGCCTTGCCCCACATCTCCCCTCCTTGTGTCTCTTACGTAGGATAACTAAGACTCCTTCTGTTTGGTCACTAGGTAAGTCCTAGAGGATGCAGTTTTTCCTAGAGCAGAAGAATTTAATGGTTTATGAATCTGACAAAGAACAAAAAGTTAAAGTTCAACTGTAACATTAAACAAAATCTAGTACCCAGGCACTAAACAGTAATTAGACCTACAGCAGTTTCATTTTCTTACAATTCTTGATTGCATTATCATAAAGCCTACCTTGCTTCAAAACTGGCCAATTTATCCACTTAATTCCAAAACAAATCCACCAGCTGGGTATTTTAAAAAAGAAACAAAAAAGTTACCATATTTGTCATGTTCCCCTCCTTTTAAAAGGTGTTCTACTTATTAATTTTAAACTAGTTTTGTACTTGATTGGTCTTTAAGTATTTTGATCTTAAGACAGCTTCTTTCTCACTATCCAAAGTGAGACTAAGACTAAGTACTTCTTAATGTGGGAAACCACAGTCTCTAAGGAGAAGAAAGCAGTCTTGTGCTTTCTTGAGTAAATGGTGGAAATAAGAGGGTATATCACACTCCACAAAGCACAGTTTGAAAGCTTCAGATATCACAGGCTTTTATAGCTCATAATACTCAGCCTCATTATAGAAAGCGCCTGATTAAATGAATTTAGAGATAGCAGGAACTGAAAAAGAACTATAAACCAGACATTATTTGAGCTCCACATTGGACAATGAACTTTCTAGTTCCTATTGCTAAGTGAGCCTGTAGGTTTTCAACACAGTATCTAAACTGAATACTGCTTTGTAATGCTGCTGCTATTTCAGGTCTTACTTCTGTGTTTTTTAGAAACCTGCACTTAAATCAGTACTTAAAAGCATTTAACTGAAGAATAGCCTGGAAAATAAAAACTTTATAATCCTTTATAACAGCAATATTACAAATTATATTCCAAACTTGCAATATAAATGCACAAATCATAAAGTGATTACACCTAAAGCAAGCTGGAAGTATTCTGAAAGCTGGACAGTAATACCTTCCCAGCAACTACACTTGCTCTAAATTAGCAGACTTTAAAATTATATTTTCTATTTTGATGACAGAAAATTTGATGTTTGCATTGGTATTGAGAAATCAGTGGCAAAGAAACAATCTGCCAAGAAAATAAATAGAATGAAAACATAGTCCCAAAAGATGCCTGTATACAATTGCATGATGCTGTCATGACATTTAATTGGTTAGACAGAAAATTGTAGTTTGGTGCCAAGTTCTGCATATACAGATGCATATGTATGACTAACTGAGGACAAAGAATATTGCACACATCTGAGAACAGAACTGTTCCTAACAAGGGTAACATTATGAACTTAACATTTACGAACACCCGGATGAAGCTCTTTGGCTACCTACCAGACCTCCTGAGCCCCTAAAACAAACCGGCAAGACATTTTGGCTCTGATGCAAACCGCGGGCCTGACGTCTCAGTTCGGATTCCCGCAAGATTCCCTTTCAGTCGAGGTGTGTAACTGGCCTATCAGATAGCAGTTCTTATTCCAGCAACATTTATGAGAAAAACCAGAAATGATGAGCACGCTGTATTTCTGGCACATGGCACTACATATGGGACAAAAATGGCAATGCAATGATTAACAACTGCATAATATCAGATGGAATTAGTAAAATAGTTTTGTCTTTAATTTTTGTAACCTGAATCTCTTCAGCTGAAAACACTGAAGAAGTCAGCTGGTGCAGGAAGCACAGCCAGGAGGACATGTTCATTGCTTCTGACGTCCTTGGAAAACCATCCGTAGAGCGTACACCCAGGGAACAGGCTCACCTCAAGCTTCCCGAGATGCTGAATTTAAAGCTGGTGCTTGGTGGTGTGGAAGTCACTGCACTGCACCTCTCTCTCTGTATCCAAATCTCTGGAATCAGGGACAAAACTTGTCATCTGCTCCTTACTGTGTTTAGTGAGCGTTTAGCCTGTGCTGTGCTTCAACAAAAGGCTATTGATCTAGAAGAATTTGTTATATTTGATTATTGGGCCCTCTCACAGTCAGCTCAATGAACTTTAACTGCGGAAGGAAAAAGCCTACCCAACTCAAACTAATGCTGACCATTGTTCATTAAGAAATATACGAAAGAGAAAGACTTACAGCAAAAGAAATTTAAAATGAGAGTCAGAAGTGCTGCTGTACAAGTGCAGCCTCTAGTGGTCTGTCCAAAATCACTGAACACCAAGTAGAAATTATTATATATAAAGCTCCTGGCAGTAACAGCTGCCTTTCACCCAACATAGCTGCTGTTGTGACACTCCACAGCAGGAGCATAACCTGTAAGCAAGAAGGCACCATCTCTCATTGATTCTTATCTTTAAAATCCGATTTTGAAAATAAAAACTGCTCCCCCCCCAAGAAAAAACCCAACTAAATCACTATGAATACAGCAACTGCATACTATTCTACCATCTAGTTCATTCTACACTGGAATTCTGTGAATAAATGGATCTTTAAATGCACATTCAAAACACTGCATTTGGACCTTCTCTTTACCTTGTGTTTGATAGTTACTGCCTTCCCTTCAGAGAAACAGATGAAGCTGCATGGGAAATGAAGAAAATCTGAGCTGAACCTGTTAAAGTTTCATCGTAAGACAAAGTTCAGATAAGAAATTTGATGCATTTCCCTCCCTCCACTATGCACTATTTTTCTTTCCTTCTCCACATTCCAGTTAGCTCTCCCTAAATCTTATCCAGTGTATCACTGATGAAAACCTTATCTCTTCGCTTTCCTATTGTGCTTATTTTTGGTCTCAGCTGTTATTAGTTCATGCCCCAGGTATGTCTGGAAACACTCACACTGTATTTCAGTTTTCTCAGGACTGGGGAATCATCAGATACACAAAATTGTATTTTAGGATCTCACAGCAAGAGGGCAAAGAGGAATTTAGATGAATGTTGGGTTGCGAGGCGGCATAAATAAAAACCATGATAGGCAAATGGTTGTAATTTGCTCATGAGGTGGAAGAGGCGAGCAGAATCATAGAGCCTGGAAGAGCCACACCACGAAAATGCCTTTTGAAACCTTGTAAGTATAGGCAAGATAATTACACATGATTTTGTGTCAGTGACAGGAGATTTTAAAGGCCAGATAAACAGGAGACAAAATAATGAAAGCAACTTCAAAGAGTTTCGTCTAAGGGGCTGACAATAATACAAAACTTTGGAAGTCTCATCCAAACTTCACAACAACTGTAGCCCCGAAAGTCACGTGTGGTTACATGCAGCCCTACCCCGATCTGAAAATCCTTCTGTCGCCGCAGGACCGTGACAGCAACAGCTCACTGCATCTGCCCGCAAAGCACGAACCTGCACGGAAGATGGGAAGATCGGAGACGCACGGTCGATGAGGTGAGTGATAATTCACTGACAACCAGGAGAGCTGCTCTCAAGCCTTGGTCCCAAAGGCAATCAGAGGTATTTATCCTGCACAGCAGCAGGTCCCTTGAAATTGGGAGATATGAATCCAAACACGGTTACGTGAGGCACTTCTGTCTCAAGCACTGCTTGTGTTCCTCAGCCAAATACGCAGCACTAGTACACACCTTCTTTATTTTAAAGTACTTACGCCAATTTATATAGCATACACAGTCAGTCATGTTTCTCTTTTCCCTCCCCACTCAGCTTCAGAGATACAGGCATCAGTATCTTCCCTGACTGGTCCCTATAGGTCCTCTTGATCTCCTGTGCTACTCTAGGTCCTCAAATCAGCCTTTCTCTCACTTTCAAGCCAATTCCTCCCTAAAATAAACACGACTGATTGGAGTACAGTAATGCTGGCTATATTCCATCCTATATGCTGACATTCTTTCTGCTCCAAAAAGCTTATGCTGTTGGGGGGAAGCCGAGGGAATGTAGCCAGTGTTAAAAATAAGAACTAAAATGTCCAGCCATCATCATCTGCCTGGGCTGGACATCTGCTTGTACCACATGCACTGATTTCCTTTCTGCGGTACCCAGCCTTTTTTTATGGTAACTTAGCAAGCTTTATCCCACCACGGAATCCCACAGACAAAAACCGGAATGGCTCTGATGCGTTTCTTCAGGTAAAAGAAATAATCATTAAAAGAGAAAGCTATTGCTTAACAGATCCTCTTCTAGTGTATGAAATTAATTAAATAGGGGTTTTAAGTAAATTTTAATTTTCTAAATGGAAAAAACAGTGATTTCTTCAGGTCAACTTTAAGGACTCATTTAGACGTAACTACAGATGGCTGAAGTAGGCCATGTTATCCTTGAGGGACAATTAAGGATAAATAGGTCAACAGAGGCAAAAGGGCTCCACATTTGTTAAGCTTAAGTAAGTATGAGCAACAGAAAGCCTACACCATCCTCACTTTGGAAGTACAAGTCTGCTCCATGAAAGCATTTTTACACCTATTCAGAACTATGATAGTGGAATTATACATATTTCCAGTACACTGCATCAACCATTAATGCCACTGCACAAAGTCTTGGCACAACCTTATCTGGAATGCTGCATGATTTGTCTTAGAAAGGTGAGTTTACACTTAAATAGGGTGTTAAATTCTCTGAAATTAAGACTGGACTAATGAAAACTCCTGTGTGAGGTCCAGCATTTTAGTAATTAACTTTCACAATTTTATAGTGCTTAATTTACTTTGTCTCGTTAGCAGATTAAATTCACCACTGGACAGAGTGTCATGCATACTATTCAAATCCTCTAAGCCCTGAAGGTGTAAGTGGGATTTAAAGACTAGAAAGCCTTTGCCTGTTCAGGGCTGAGCTTTAAAACAAGATATTCACAAGGTGGACGTGAAAGCAAGTGTAAATTGTTCCAAACCCAGTAAAAATTCAGACTCTTAAGTAACGTGTTGAGCTTTGACCTAGACTTGTCAAACTATGTATCTGACACAAAAGCTTCAGACTACCACTTACTGTTAAGATGCAATGCTCTTACTTCAAATCTAAGCCTTTACATTTCCTTTCTGCTTACAGGAACATATGGCATTTACAACTGTTTGGCAGCTGTGCTCTGAGAAAGGAAGGGCACACACAGCATGACAGATTTGCTGGAAGTCCTGGGATGTTCTCACTGACGAATTTGAGGGGCTGCCAAGGTAACAGCAGGGTACAGGTTCCACATCTTCAGCCTGGATTGTAATCAGACAAAGAGGAGAGCACGGAAATGAAGCACAGCTGACAGAAATAAACTCTGAAGCTGCAAAGCTGTTGCTCAGTGTGTCAGTGTGAACTGTCAGTGTGTCTAGTTTTTGGCACTTCTTACCCATTATGCAGTGACATTCATCCCTCGCACTCTATAAAAGTGGTTAACTCTTAGCTAGTAGTGGGCTGCCTGTTTAGTTTGCAGATAAATAAGGAAACACATGTGGTTACCCTCCCACACTGGTTCTTCACAAGGTCAGCCAGGACCCTGAGGGACCCACCAGCTCAAAACACGGCATTACCCCAACACCGCTGCCCCTGCTTCCAGAGCGCAGTGGTGGATCTATGCCGAGGAGACCGGCCAGACCCCAGCTCTGTGAGCCCTGTGCTCCAGTGCCCCTCGCCCTGAGGAGGTAGGTTAGCTCCAGCAACACCCATGCCATGCTGTGGCATGTTCTTCTGGTCCCTACCTAAATCCACCCCGTCACGCTTTGCTGTGCCCACGCAAGCGAAATCTTCTCAGATCTGAACCCACTGGAAAGCTTAGCACAGCCATTTATTTTTCAGGTTTCCAGTGTTATCCCAAACAATGGGGAGCTGCTGTAGTTAACAAGGAAGGGCCTACCCGAAGCTTAGCAAATCCTAAAAAACTGAGCTTTCAAACTGTCAGACATTGACACTTTCGGAGGTCATCTGGTTCTGTTTCGTTACTCGGACAGGACGGCTCCCTCGTTTCCAACACCAGACGGTACCACAAACAACAGGATTTCTTAGAAGGCCCCACGGTGTTCAAGCATTTGTAAACCATCGGGATCTCAAAGAAGGGGACGTTCTCCCAGGCAGGAAACTGACAGGGACAGCTTTCAAAACAGGAAATTGCCCAACACGCCAAGTTAACCTGAGATACGCTCCAGATCAGGCGGTAGGACAGAAGGGCATTACAAAGAGAGGCTGTACAAGGCTCTGTCTGAATACAAGTAAAAAAGGCCTCTGTATTGTACTTCATCAGCAGCATGGGACTCAAACTGTCCATCAAAACCTGTTCTGAATTTTCTAATCTACACTATTTCTTATTTCTCTTGACGGGAACTTTGTATTTAAGACTCAGTTTTACACTTTTAAAATACTAATTTTCCAATCTCTTGTCACCACAAGAATTTGAGCGTGCTTTCTTTGTTCAAAGGTGAACGTATATAAGCAGCAAAGAAAAGCATTAAAACTATAACCTTTTGTTCTCTCGTACAGCATATTGTTTTCTGATCGCAGTAGAAACTGCTAATTAACCAGAAGCAAAACCATACGTTGAAAAATCCTGTCTTTTTTTTTTTTAACCACTGCAATTATATATTAATTTCTTTTGGACCAAGTTCTCATGCTACACCCCACATTTGGTAAATTCATATTCCAAGAATGTGCACACACAAGTTAATAAAATGTTTAGAGTGACAGCTGTGATGGATAGAAGTAAGTATGAGTACCACTTGCCTTCAGGCTACACTGCAAATCTTAAAAGTCTATTTACTAGGATAAACAGAAAGAGGAAAAAATACTTTCAAAACAGGAAAAAAAAAAAGTCATCATCTCAGGGCATTCTGTATTCTCAAGGGTAGACTTGGCAGCTATTTCAGGAGCCTACTGCAAACCTGAATGGAATATTCTGCCTCCAGCCTTGGTACATGGGGGATGTAAAAGGTACACCCCACAGGTGCCTCTCCCACTTGGCAGTAAGAACGATGGACACTGTGTATGGAGGCTGTCAGTTTCTCACTCAGCTAAGAGGCAAGACAAGATTGTTCTGCGTGACCTCCTTTTCCTATCCAGCTCAGCAGCAACCCCCAAAAGACTCACCCAGTGAAGTAACAGGAGACATTCTTCTCTGCAGAAAGAGAATCAGACCAGCTACATGGACATTATAAAATGTCCTCAAAGCACCTCAAATAGATGCAAGGCTTTGCTCACTGTCCTCTGCCGAAACCCGGTGGAATTTAAAGAGCTCGCCTCTTACAGACACTTATCTACAGCTATGACTTTATTCAGCAGCTCCATTGATAAGAACTGTTAATTCCTGTGGATCAATACTTAGGTGTAAAGTATTTGTACCAATTCAACATTTTAGTTAAAATACTCTTCCTAGGAAGTATTGCCTTAAGTACATGTAATATACTTATGCCATGGGTTTTCCTTCTTTCATCTTGGGTACTATATGTATAAAACCAAAAGTCCCTTGACCTAAGGAAAATCTACCTCAGAGAACCCTCACCTATTTAATAAATCGTTATCTTGTACTTCAATAATAATAAAAAGAAATACTCGCCGCTAAAAGGGAAAACCTGGTTCAGAAGTATTACACGTATACCTTTACAACATAACATCTCATTACCAAAACAGCAGTTATAAAAGGATTAGCTGTGATCTTCCATTCTGTATAGTACTCATTCTTAATCGATCATTTTTTCCTGATAAAGCAGTGACCTTTGAGTACACACAGTACACAATTTGTCACACACTATGTCAACAACCTGCACTGAATATTTTGAGACTATTACAAACCTTACGTTAGACCTTGTATTTTATCCAGCTGTCTATAGAATATGAATTTACCTTGCAACATTAGCAACGCCCACCTGAAGAAGATGGTTCAGCTCTCTGCTTAATACAGTTGCACCAGGGTTAAGTGAGTATCTTAAATTGAGATGAGGTATTCCCTTTCCGCTGTCTCCTTTCTTAACATCCTCACGTATCAGGCATTTACACATCCGAGCACAGGCTGATAGCTGTACTATTTGCACTATTCCCCTCCATGGTCATCTAAGCTGGTAACATGCAACTTGTAATAGTTCCATTCCTAAATGCAAGGTGCCCCATGAGACATTTAACTCTTCATGATTACAGTTCACTATGAAAAAGACAGGAGAAAGTTTACATAGAAAAAGCTTGTGAAACCCAGTGTTTAGATAGTACAGAACAAGAATGCAGTAAGAGGGGACAAGGTCATGTTTACCTATAAAATTAGACAGAATAACAAAGGCAGGTTAAGAGGTTCCAGTTCTTCCTCTTTCAACAAAGTCCTAAGCTAGCCTTATTACCAAGACTTCTTCTTTCATTTGGGAACAAATCTTGAAAACCTGATGCCATTGCTAAGATGTATTATACTAGTAAATATTTTACTGGGTGAACTCTACTACAGAGCACAGAAAGGTCCTTTCTTATGAGGCTCTTAGTAGCTCCTCACTGTCATTCCTGTGAAATATCATTTCCCTTAACATTTGACTTCAGGCAGTCAAACAATGAGTTTTGAGTTATTGCTGCCAATCCCTTGCTGTGATCAGGCATCTTGTACAGGGCCAAGTAGCACAAGTAGTTTTCTGAGGAACTGTTGTGGCTCCAGACATGTTCATGCTCTACAGGGCTTTTCACAGAAAAGCCCATTTCCCCTCGCTCAGTCAGAACAGCCGAAAGACAGTTAGGTATTTCATAAGCTAAGGGACAGTAATCTGGAGAGCAGTCCATGCATAAAAGCTGTGGGCCACATTTGTATCCTTCCTGTAAATCTGTACTCCTTATGCCTCTTGAATAAACTTACAAAATAAATAAACAATTAGCTAACTGCCCCTACTTCCCTCAAAAGCAGTTTCCAAAGCATCCAAAAGAGTATTTGGAATTTCAGCCCTTGGAAATGAAGATAACAGCAAAAATCCTACCTTACGACACCTTTAACAGCACTAGAAATATCACAATTAAAGGAAAATTACAATACTTCCCCTCCTTGGGGTATACAGAGTCAATGACTTACCATTAACAAAAGACACTTTATAAGGGCATGTATGCTGACATCCAGCTAGCGGCATTTCTGAAGTTTTTTATTCCTATAAATCTGCACAAGGGGTCATAAACACAATTTTACACAGCAAGCTCGTAATACCGCAAGTGAAGATGTCAGGGATGTCTTCAGCCCTTTGAGATCATAGTTTTCTCAGGCACAAAAAGGTCCCAGGTTTATCACTATCTTAACTGTGGCATTATTCTTAGAAGTTTGAACTTGAAATGTTATCACCCTAGTACTTAGTATTGTTATAGTCACAGTAGTTAATACCTTACTCTTCACATCTAGCCAGCTGGGCTATCTCCTTTGTTTACACAGAACAGTGATCTCTTTCTAAAGAATTATAAATTAAAGAAACAAGAAAATCCTACAAGAACAGCCAGACTTAAGGGACAGCTACTTCTGGCTCAGTACGCATAGAATAATTGTTGTCGGGTAGAGGAAGCTAACTGAAAAACCTCCAGAAAATCCGCTCCCAGACTCTTCATTAGTAAAACATGCTCCTGCCAAACCGATGCTCTGGGATGCGCTCAGTGCTCCCCCCCTGCACCAGATGCTGTTTGTTCTGATCAGAATTTCTCACATAAACCCCACTCTGTGCAGAAGTTCAATGGGCCACCATGAAGGGCACCACCAAGGACTTTCGAAAGGAGGAGCAGATGTGAATTTAGTATATAATTATTTGTAATAACAGTATCCAAGAAAGATAACATCAAGGCAGGCTTAGCACCATGCAGTTTAACCAACACAAGGATAAACAAAGAAAATGCAAAAGTTGGCTGTTAGCTTCACAGCTTCGTTCCCTGATAAACTAGGGATTAACAAGTACAACCAGGAGGGCACCTCACAGTACTGTGCTGCGTATACCAGTATTCCCTCACAGGGAGCAGGTCCCACTAAATAATTAAGAGGAAAGCTCTTCACAAGAACACTACTATTTCTCTTCATGCATGTACAGTAAACAAAAGTATGCACATGTGTGAAGGACATCTGCCAAGACTAGTTCCAACTGTGAATTCAGCATGGTCCATGCCGAGTTGCACTGAATGTTGTCAGCAAAAAGAATGCTAAATACAGCTTGAGAACAACATTTAATCAGTGTTACAAAACCTGTGTTTTGAAGAGTTTTTAATCTGGAAGAGCCATATAGCCCAACTGGAGAAAGACATAAAGGAGATCTCTCAGTTCATACAATGATTCAGATTTGAAGGGATCTCAGGAGGCTTCGAGTCCAACCTCCTGCTCAAAGCATAGTCAACTCCGAATTCAGACCAGGTTGTTCAGGGCTTTGGACAGGCAGATCTTGAGAACCTCCAAGGACAGAGACTCCATAGCTTCTCTTGGCAGCTTGCCTCAGTGCTTCATTATTCTCCCAGCAACCATTTTTTAATCCTTACCTCTCTGTTCCCATTCCCACCCCAGGCCCGCCTTTCCCCACTGCCCACCTCTGAGAGAAGCCTGTGCTCCCCACAGCCCCCGAGTCGGTGGAAGCGGTGGCTGCTGGGCCCCCACAGCTTTCCTTCCCGCAGCCTCTCCTTGCACATCAGCTCCAGCCCCAAACATTGTGGGGGCCCCACTGGACTCACTCCAGCTTGTGACCCTCCACGCTACAGCAGCTCAGAGCTGGGCCCAACACTGCAGGAGGGGTCTGGAGAAAGGCAGCCGGTAGATCTCCTGCTGTCACCCGCTCCTGCCATGTTCCTGCTGCTGCAGCCCTGGGGCCGCCAGCCTTCTCTGCTGCCAGGGCATCCTGCGGGCTCATGTTTAGCACGCTGCCCACCAGGACCTCCAGGTCTTTTTCAGAAGAGCAGCCTCACAGCCAGTTAGTTCCCAGCC
Source organism: Sagittarius serpentarius (assembly GCA_034782735.1). Lineage (NCBI taxonomy): Eukaryota > Metazoa > Chordata > Aves > Accipitriformes > Sagittariidae > Sagittarius > Sagittarius serpentarius. Next base: position 2,480,032 of record JAVKLA010000057.1, on the reverse strand, counting down.
TGTATGCTTACAGGCCGTTAGTCCACCCCAACTGCAGGACTTGCCATTTGCCGTTGCTGAATTTCATGAGGTTGCTGTCAGCCCATACCTCCTGCCTGTCTAGGCTCCTCTGAATGGCAGTCCTTCCCTCAGCTGTACTGACTGGTCCACCAGTTTCTTATCCACAAACCTGATGAGGGTGCATTCCATCTCCTCCTCCAGATCATTGCCAAGGACATCAGGCAGCATGGGTATGTATGGCTCCCTGAGGAACTCTGTCTCCAGGCGGATCATGAGCCATTAACCACCACTCTTTAAGCTGGATGATCCAAGCAGGTTCTCACCCACCCAGCAGCCTACCTACCAAAACATAACAACTCAAAGTGGATACAAGGGTGCTGGGGGAGACTCTGTTGAAAGTCTTGCTTAAGGCGAGGTAAAAGACATGCACAGCTTCTCCTCATTCATGCATCCAGTAATTTCATCACAGAAATAGGTTGGTCAAGCACAATTACTATTGTTTAATCCATGCTGGCTATTCCCCATCACCTTCTTCTTGTGCCCAAAAATGTGTTTTAAGAGGACTGACTCCATAACTTTTTCACAGACCAGAGTGAGGTTGACCAGCCTCTAGTGCTCTGGATCATTATTCTTGCCCTTTCTGAACATGAATGCAATATTTACCTTTCTCCAGTCATCATGGTCCATCTCTGATCTCAAAAACCTTTCAAAGATGATAGAGAGCAGCCTCGCTATGACACTGGCCAGCCTCCTCACTGCTCTCGATGAAGTTCATCTTATCCCAAAGACTAGATTTGGGTCAAGATTTCTCAAGAGATCCTTGACTTGATCCTCACCTGTTGCTAGTCATTCTCCTCCTTGAACCTTTACTCTAAACACATAGGCCTGGGAGACACTGTCAGAGAAGACCAAAGTGAAGAATTCAAGTATCTCAGCCTCATCTGTGTTGGCTGCTACCAACTTACTCAGCCCATTCAGCACAGGTCCACATTTTCCTTGTTTATTCCTGTATTGCTAAAGCAACAGAGTTTTTTTTGGGTGGTCCTTGATGTCCCTTGTTTCTTGTCCCTCAGTTCCAGGTACGCTTTGACTTCCCTGAAACGATCCCTACATGTTTGGGCAATGTTTCTATATGCCTCCTTTGTAGCCTGTCCCTGTTTTCACCTCCTGTATGCTGTCTTTGTACTGCAGCTCAGTCGCAAGTTCCCCATTCAGCCAAGTCAGTCTCTTGTGACGTCTATTCATTTTCCAGGACGTACCATTCTTGTGCTTGGAGGATGCTGTCCTTAAAAACTTGGCAGCCGCCTTCAGCAGATTTATTCTTCAGTTGCCTTCCACTGAATCTCACCTACCAGTTCCCTGAATAAGCCCAAAGTCTGTTCTCTTGAAGTCTAGGGTCTGTACTTTACTCTGCTACTTGCCTTCCTAACCTCCATCAGGATCTTGAACCCCACTGTTTCATTTCCTAACAGATCTTCAACAAAATCACAGTTTTTATTGAGCAGCCCATTAATAACACTACCATGCCCTCTAAGAGAGCCGGGATTAATTGCTGGACCTGCTTAGCACCCTCATTCAAAGTTCTGGAAGTGCTGCAAAGACTGTATGTTCAGCTCAGCCACGGCAACAGAGCACAAGTGGTTAGGACAAAGCTCTGTATGTAACTATGGAGTATTCCCTCACATTGAGTAACACCTTGAGTAGCATCCAGGAATTAGCATGTTCTGCCAAAACTATACATGTTTTCAATTAAAACACAGAACATTGCACTCTAAAATACAGCAAAGATAAGAAACAAGAAGACAACGTCCATCACAGAACCTGCATCCATACATACCAGGAAGTAATTTTCTGATGAAATATAAATAGCAGTATATAATTCATCTAACAACTACATTGGGCAGCTGTCACTAATCAACACTGCACCATAAGCTGCATTTTCCTTTTCTTTAATTAAATACCAGGCCTGACCTTTACAGCATCATGTAAGTGACAATGTGAAAAATCACTCAGCAGATAAAAGAGTATTTTCTCCTAGACAGACGCTCACCTGGGGATGCTCGTCAGGTAGGTCAGGACATTCTGGAACTCCTTCTCAGGGATCTCACTGAAAGCTGGATAGTCTGGAAAGGTGATAACAGGGCATCCATCTCCCCCTCTTCCACCTACAAAAGAAACAAGCAGCAGGCGCATTTACACGCAAGTCCCTTTACTGAGCCTGCAATTTCCCAGTAATGAAACTAATGGTATTTCTTCATTTTTCTTGGTGCAGGGCTCATCAGTGTGGACACTGTTTATTCTGAACAGTCTAGTCTCTTCTTCAGAGCTTAGGAAGTTTTATAGAAAGGAACTTGTTACACCACATGAGATTTTTTTCCCCTGTACAAATGTCTTTGCTCACGCGAACACAGTTTTGACACCAGATGGCAGTGCACCTTTCTTTTAATAAATGTCAACTGTATGTAAATATAAACAATTCAGAGAAAGAAATGAACTAATTTAGAAAAAAAAAGTTAATTCAGAATTAAGTAGGTGAATCTCCATCTTGAGCTGAACTCATCCTTCTTACTAGTTTGAACTCATTCATGCAACCTCGCCCTGCTCAGCTGGCTGCTCCGCTTCCAGGGCAGTCTAAAAGAAGTGGCAGGACATTAAAAGAAATGGGGGAAGGTGTTTAAAGCGAGATTTCCTGTTCAACTTCTCAGATTACCTACAGAAGGTAAAACAGAGCCAAACACCTACATTGCACAGTATAGCTGCTGATGAGCTAGATATCGTTATCTGTATCTTCTCTGGCATTTGTACCACTGGGTAGAATTCACAAATGCAATGCTTTTTAATGCGCTTCACACACATTTTTATATGCAAAATGTAATTTTTTTTTTTTTAAAGCAATGTTAATGTTTCATGTCTTAAGCAAGTATATTTTCATAAAGACAGTCTGGACAAAGGACTTGTTGAGCCCTAGCAACTGTATGAAGTTAACAGTTGAGGGTGGCAGGGACACATTGCTGGAAAGTTATCTTTGCTTCGCAGTTCAAAAAGAGAAGCAAAACAGCCAAAAATTACCATGGTAAAATAACAAGGACATTTTTTCCAGTTCGGAAATCTGACAATTGTGCAGAAATCAGTTGTAAACTGTATTAACAACACTGATCATGAGAGCAACAATGATTTGTGAAAATTACAGTGTGCTATTACCCACTTCCACTGCCTTTGCATCTGACCTCACCAGAAAAAGAAGAGAAATAGTTGAGCTCAGATTCATTTGATAAGAGAAACCACCATTTCCCTCCAAAACCACATGTAATTAGAAGAGCTCAAATAGTATCCTTATGTTAATTTGTGCTGAATCTGACTTCAATCTACCAGCTTACAGGCAATATGGTGCTACCACTGTGTAGCTCTTGAAATCTAACTACATCAGAAAATAATGTGCTCTGGATGCATTTAAATAATGACAATGAAATACAACTATTACGCAAATATCACAAGTTTGCAAGCATAACCTTTACAACACATCCAAACGTGGCAACGTTAAGTCAAGGGAGTTAATTTTAGCTATATAAGTGTTCACAACACAAATGTAAGTTAAGACCAATATTGATTCTATTATTTTTTTGTTCTACCCAGGCTCTCAGGACCAAAGCATTTTCCTCTCTCATTAAAAACATTTTTCAAGCATGATAATGATTATTTCTGTTGCTCACAAGGTGTTCTGTTGCCTCTAGAATTTCTATTTTTAGGTACAGCTATACCTTTTTTTGCTGTATCCCTGCTGGTTACTTGCTTCGTTCTACTTAATTTCTATAAATAGGACATATGAAACAAAAGAACGACAATAGGCTTACAGGACACATCCTAAAAGCAGAAGCATGGACTATGACCTTCAGGAAGTTCCCAGACCACCACCGATTGTCAAGGGCAAGTAGAGCCATCCTGCCTTGACACTGCCTATTGATTTTCAGTTTCTAGCACAGTCATCTGTGGTTATCTTGGGTGGAGATGACTCTGTCCTGCCACGTGCTGTTAGAAGATTGTTGTTCATTGATTATCTTTTTCTCCAGTATTTTCCTGCTGGGACAATAAAGCACACATATATCAAATGCTGCTCAACTGCTTTTCCTTATCAGGACCTCGCTGCTGAAAAGAGTTCACAGCAGAGTGACCTGAAGTGCTATATATGACAAATTCTGTAAAATCTCAACTTTAACGTCGCTGACCTATAGAAGTTGCTTTCTATATTGCAACTTTAAATACGTGGCCAAGAATGGGAAATGGGCCACTTTAGCAAAGCAGTTGCTACTTACAAATAAGTGTTTGTCACACCAAGATACAAAAAGGGCATGGGAAATACAACGAAGTAACAATCCTACATACAAATTGTGTTTGTATTAAGTAATAGTAAAAGCAGTAGGTGGGTTCACTTTTTAAAGTGTCCTTTATTTCATAATGAATCTGACGCAGTAAGGAACGATTTTTTTTTTTTCCCCTTTATTCGGAATCAGTTTTCTTGCTTAACCTCTGCGAAAGCAGCATTACATAGTTTATTCTGAAAATAGCTGCATAAAATGTGATTTTCTTCCCTTCTCCCAGAAGTAAATCAAGCCACAGAATTTAGGAGGAGGAGATAAAAGGGCAAGTTTAGGAAGCTAGGTTGGGTTTTCTTGGTGGTGGTGGTGGTTTTAGCGAGAGGCAAAGCATTTGAGTGACAAAATGAACAATTTTACTTCTCTCATCCTTCCTGAAACACGTTTATATGCAAAAATTTAGAACATCTTATTAAAACCAATTCACATCATAACCTTCCAGCAAAAGGACCTCACTTTTGACATGACTGCAAACAAGGTTACTTTTACTTAAGCTAGGTCTTTGGAACAGAAATTGTAGATCCGAGCCATTAAACAATGATGCTCTTGATCAATATGCACACACAAGATTCAACATAGAGATCGTATTTTTTTCTTATAATCCGAATACCATTTCATTTGCATTATAGATTCAGGCTAGGAGACCTACCTCTTTGCTCCGTCATCGTCTAGTTATATCCAGCTACCTTGCTTCCTTTTTGTGGGGCTGGGCAAAGTGCTTTTGAGAATACCTTTTCTTATGCAAACAGGAGCAGAATAATTAGGGGTACATTACAAAATAATCTCCTGCTCTGCTTTCCTGGAAGTCTGAGAAATCTCTTCACTGCTTCCAAATTTTGTTGGCCATACCAAAAAAATCTAGTCTCTCTCACAGGGTTGTGGGGAATTACCCTTTTCTCTACGTGTGTGTGCACGTGTGTGTGATTTTTAGCAGCTGTACAATTCAGAGTTTTTGTAGTTTTCCCTGTCAATGCCATTTTAAATTGAAAAGAACACTAATTATTTCTCATGTGAATTGCTTTTTAGATACCAAGTTACTAATATGTCTCTTGATTAGAATTTGTGTAAAACAGTGTTGCAATTTCCTTGGCTTGGCACTTCTCCATCATCCTACCTGCTTAATAAAAAAAAAAAAAAAAAAAAAAAAAAAGAAAACAAACGCAAAAGAGATTGCAGCTGTGATGGGAAAAGTTAGATGTAGCAGAATATAAAGAATAAATGGTAAATTACCTAGACTAAAGGTAAACTTTACCAGTCCCATCTGACAGCAGCACAGCTAGTTTTCAAAGGATCATTTTTCCACTCCTTTCATACACAAGATCACGATCCTCTGGGTCCACATAATTTTAATGGTTGGTGCTATTGTCTAAATAATTGTATACAAAAGTTAGGAACACAAAGTGCTGTTTCCTAAGCACAGTTAAGTCACTTTGCTACCTAACCCGTGGAGCTAATGGAATTCAGTATGGTTTTAAAACACGTGTTTCTCCAGAACTACAGGGCTGTCACTGCTGTAAAAACTGGCCTTAGACCAAGGTGCGTAGATCTATTCAGAAAAGCTCCACCTAACTGGAAGCTTACTAGAGTTCTAGAGGTTTATCCACTGAAAAATTTCCATTTTAGAGAGATAATTTGCATTTTCTTTGATACTAAATCTGTTAAAGAAGTTTCAGTTGAACAGGCTGCCAAAGTCAGTTATAAATGAGTTAATAACTAAGTTTTCCTTTAATGAAGGCTCACGGAAGTCGGGTGGAAGCAGATCTACTTAATTTAAAGTGGTGTTGTGCTTTTATTTTTTTTAATTGCTGACATACACTTCAGTGCTCTACTTCTATGGTGTTTCCATTTTTAGACTGAAAAGTAATAATCCTGTCACTTGGAGAATGTTCCTTACAGGGGCATGTTATGAGACAAGTCTCAAATAATTTTTGGGAATAATTTCAGGTAAAGTGTATGCGGACTGACTGCACCCGCATATGGACTGATGCGTTCTCTTCTGCTCTTTCCAATAAACAAACACTAAAGCTTGCACTCAAGCAGCATTTGTTTAGTATTTCAAAAAGAAATAATTCTGAATGGTTTTCAACATTTTCATAGAATCACAGAAGCACAGAATAGTTTGGGTTGGAAGGAACCTTGAAAGATAATCTAGTTCCAACTCCCCTGCCATAGGTAAGGGCATCTTTCACTAGACCAGGTTGCTCAAAGCCCCATCCAACCTGGCCTTTGCATAGTCACAACCGTGTTTATATTTTTTTAAAAAAAATAAGGGGTTGTAATACCCTTTCAGAAATCTAGTTTAAAAAAAATAAATAAAAAAAGGCAGACTAAGATTAGACTACGAAAATGCTCTCAAGGAGATACTTGGTTGTCTTAGGAACACATAAAACTATTACATTCCAATTATGTAGGTCAGTGCATCCTTGCTTAAGTCTAGAAATCGGAGAGCGGGTTTGTGTGTGCCATTGTGGACAGAACTTGCCCAGCAAAGAAGTTTAGGCTGTTCCACAGCTGTGGCTGAAATTTCAGAACTGTGAGCTAGATGGTAAGGAGAAAGAGATGATTTTCCAGTGGTTATGACTGAACTAATTAGACACAGTCACTCTACCAATAGACCTGATTAAAACATTGCAGTTAAATCACTACTTTTCTGGATGGTGATTAAAATTCCAATCACTTGTTTTAGAAATTACTCTATACAAATTGAATTATTTTCATGAGTTGTAGCACTCGGAGTTCATCTAAGTTTGTGTGTCCTTTTTTTGTAATTGGGTGTATATAATTCTGTTATGGTGGTTCAGCTATTATGTTTGTATGTTTCTGATAAAGAATTTCTCCTTTCTACTTGCATAATATACTTAACTGGAGTACTCGGAGTATTTGAAATTATGTGTAGACTTCAGTGAGGTAGTGGATAAAAGCTTCATTGCATATCCCTTGCAAAGAAAAACAGAATCAAGAGGAATTTATTAAAATATTCTTTCCTTGAAACAAGAGAGAAGTTTTACTTGTATAACTTCACAAGCTGCATTTTGCCCACACTGATGAGCAGCAAGTATGGTGGCTTAGAAATCAGATTGCAACAACTAAATTTGTACCTGAATGTATTTGAACTGGAGATCTTTTAGCAAAGGATTCATTTTTTTCCTTTCTCTTTTTCTCCACTACTGTTTTCCTTTTTTAAATCTCTGCAGACAGTGGGTTTAGCACCGTGAACATAAAACAGCGGTTATGCTTATACCTGTGCAAGGGAGAAACTGCTAAGTAATACCTCTGCCACTGTCAACACACAACATAGACATTGACCATGTTATATCGACAACAAAAATCAAGTTGATATTTTTAACAAACTGATGCTATGTGTATGGTACAGGATCCTCTCAGAGGTTCTCAAACACAATTTTACAAAGAGGCTCAGCACCCGGGGATACTTCAAAGGGAATGGTTTAACCAGCGAGGTGTTTTCAGGTCGTTTCCACAGAGGACAGCAAGAGCACAGCCAAGTAAGTAAAGTTACAGAGAGTGAGGAGAAGCTTATTATTTAGAATGATAATTCAAAGGGCCAAAGATACAAGCATTTTGAAAGCTAGCACTAATGCTAACTTTTTCAACTGCAGGAAGAACAACTATGAATTCATAGGCAAAAATGCAAGTAGCAGGAACTCGTATTTGTATTTCCTTTAATGGAAATACTTTGTTTGAAGTTGTTCAATGCATAGAGGCATTCAAAGGAAAGTGAGCTGCAATAATTGGTTCAGTACTCATGGTGGCCAAGAGTCTCATTTGCACATCACATAGCTTGTACGATTTAAGATGCATATAACACACACCTGTCTGGATGCTCTTCTTCATCTACATTTATTTTAACATACCTGCCTACAGTAATGGCAGATAGTTCCAAAGTCGGGTATAAAAGTCACACAGTAACTTTCCAATCAAGAAAAGAGAAAAGAAGATACTTACGAAAGAAAATGTAAAACACGAATGAACGACTGTAAGGAATACGTTTTCCAGAGACTTTTAAATTGACTTTCCAATGTCCTTTGTGAGGACATTGTGCACTGCTGAGCAAGAGCTAGAGCCTTCAGCATCTGTAGGAGCAGCTAGCACCTTGATCTCATTGCACTTTGCTATATTTACTGAAAAACTGAAGCATTAATGTAATGCTTTTGCTTTATTTTGTTTCATTTCAAGCCTCATTTGGGTGTCCCTACAGCATTTCCATTATAATCTAGCAGAATGAAGGACACGAATTACTTTGTACCTGCAGAGGAAAAGAGACCAAGAGAAAGAAGTGACCCTGATTTAGACCAAAACACAGAAAGTCGCTCGGGAAGGGCTACAGCCTTTAGCCACAGAAGCAGACTAGGTTTCATTCACTATTCAAGCAAGCATCCCACGAGACCTAGATACATCCTATTAGAGAAACTAAAGCAATTCTCAAGTATATGTCGCATTGCTGTTAAAAAGGCAAAAAATAAAAACTGAAACACGTCTTAAGACATTACACAATTCATCATACCTGCAGAGATGCTATCTACCAAAAGTATTTGTAATCTATGGACTTTCATTTTAATGAGTTTATGTCTTAAGGTTCTATTGCCAAGGCAACTTAGTAATAAGCAAAAAAGTTCCCTTCACACACACTGTGAATGTCTTATGCGGCATTACAGCAAAGCCACTCATAAGCACAACTACAAGAACAAACAAATTGTACATAAATCAAGTATCAAAATATTAGCTCTGTTCCTTTGTTCACAGAACCCACAACACCACTATTCGGTACAGCACAGAAAATTAACCGTCAGTGTCCTGCAGGAGAATATTAGGATAAAAGAATTGAAGTCCAAAGTGAAATGAAAATGCATAACAGTCAAATTGCCCAAGAATAATAAAATACAACAGAAAATATAGTCACAGTCCACAGTAATGCAGCTGTCCTACTGTTTCAGGCAAACAAAAGCAGACTTCACTCATGAGGGTGAATAAGTGGAAGAAAACAGAATGAAGAACGGCTGCTCTTACTAAGAATAAGTAGAAGAAAACAGAATGAGGAACGGCTGCTCTTACTAAGCTCCACTGCACGGTGGATGTAACGAGTGCTGAAGATGCTTGTGGCTGTGCAAACTCAACAATCTTAAGATGCAAACAATCTCCAGTTGGACTCAATGAGATTTTATTCATCTGCTGTAGTCCCCAGTTTTCCCCCTCACTTCAGAGGGGCAAAATGTAAACCCTACGTACAGTTTCCTAGGTAGGCTGATAGCTGCATAATGCTATTATGAGCCATTTTCTGCCCCTGGATAAGAAGGAAGAGCTCGGAAAGTCAAAAAAAATAAACTGCCAGAAAAGAATTGTAGCTTAAACACCATCATCTCAAATGGAGCATGCCTAGCCAACTTCATAACCACTCAGATTTCCACGTGCGGGGGGGGGGGGGGGGGG
>JAVKLA010000057.1:2390176-2470207 GCA_034782735.1 Sagittarius serpentarius | reverse complement strand
CTCATATTTCCAAGTGCTACCCCCCCCCCCCCCCGAAAACACAGTCACTACCACAGACCCACACTTAGTTTAGCTTGTGTGGCAGGAATAAATAATAATTAATGGTTAATTATGAGTACAACAAGATTCAACGAGCTCTTGCCAAGCAAAGCAGTACATTACTTCATTCCCCCATGTCTCTTGATCTGATGCAGGGAGGGATTCAAAGGAAGAGGGAACGGCCATAAAGCCCAGCTTCCCCCCAGAGAGCTGTCTCCTTTATGCTCAAGCAGGCAGGGCAGCTCTGCAAAGCCACTGGTCCTCTCCCTCGGTACGTGCTGGAGGGAGGGCAGGGCAGTAACTCCAGCAAGTTCGCTGCCGCACACCCGCAAGAGCTTTACAGGCAGGAAAACAAACTCAGCAGCTGATCAGACACCTGCCGTACCGCCTGACCAGTGAGCAAAGGCACTGTCTCCCTTTACCCCTTATCAGCCAGCCGTGGTCCCAGCATCGAGATGAACTAAGCTCAGCAACCAACCCTTGCGTGGCACAAACACAGGCCCCCATCACCTACCTGGCACAGGTTATCCAGGGGCAAAGACACTCTGCGCTAAGTGAACATGGCTGTGCTGCTTTTAGAGACGGCTTTACACCTAAAAGCAGGTGCCTTTGCAGAAGGCAGGCGGCAATACCAAGCCAAAAACCCTGTCCAGAACTTTATGCTACACGTGCCTGACCCCAACATGGAGGCGGCGGGGGAACGTACTACCGTGGTGCTCGCTCTACCACTTTGGTCAAGACCAAGGTGTCAGCCTGGGCTTCAGTGTCACACCTGACAGCAGAGTCAGGGGCAGCTGAGGCTGTGGGCTGAGAACTGTAAGACCACAACAACCACCAGTGCACCCACACTGCCCTCCCCGGTCCTTGGTGAGGGCTGTGTTAGCTCAGAGAGCTCTAGATCAGTGTTTGGGCCCTGTCCTAGCTGCGAGCACTGGGGAGCACAGGGTGAGTACCCACAGCTCCCTTAGCACTGACTACAGGAGACTGACTACTTGTTCCTCTACCAGGCTCACCAGCACTTCCTTACTTATTTTGACCCATTAATTCTTTTATCCTACCCTCAATTCCATCCCATTATCCTGGACACTGGAAGATTAAATTAAAATTTCTATTATGCTTTTTTTAAAAAATAAATAATTTTGTAAATCCTTAAATAACAAATCTTGATAGTCTGTATTTTGAGTTGCTCATAAAATATGAATTTCTCCTATACAAGACCTCAGAAACTGTGAAAGCACAAAGGACAAACCACACATCTAAGCAATGTCTAGAGGAGGGAACACCATAGCCTTACCTGACAGGTAAGCAAATTGTTTCTTTAACTGGTCCTGAATATCTGCAGCATAGAGGGGAATGATATCCTGATGCATGATTTCATCTGTGGAAGAAAAAAAAAAAAATGCATTGCAAAGTCATTTTATGTAAAATTTCACAGCAGACATAAAAAAAAAAAAAAAATCATCCCTAGAACACAAACACCTAGAAAACTGTCCAAGTTTTGAAAAGTACATGAAAACGGAGTCTTTCAAGTGTTTGCCAATGGCAAACTTTTCTTTGAACAGTGTAGTGATAAAAGAGTAAAGTAGTGTGGATTTGCTGTCACTCAGAAGCAGTACAGGATGACACTGAACCAAACATTTTAGAGCTAATATTCCTCAGGAATGATGTTAAACAGTGTGGTTTTTACATATCAAATTCAATTTTTATTAAAATCTTCTCAACTCACATGAAAAAGGGAAACCTAGGATCCATCTAGCCTGTTGTCTAGTGTTCAAATACCCAAAGGCAACAGTGTTCAATAAGGTAGGTAGAACAGGCTTGAAAGTATGTCCTCACATCAAACACACACATTCATACCGCAAGTGGAAAAGCGTTGCTTAATCTTTTATCTCAGCCCTTCCACTTCAGCTTTATGACAAACATACCGCTTTCCCGAGTCTTTGTTTTCTGCCGCAGTGTTTGAGCAGAGTCATTTCCCACAGCGTATTTCCAGAGGTCAAGCAGAAACCTAAGTTTCGCTGAGCACGATAAAGACTGCATGACCGAGTTGCCTCATTCATTAACCTATGATCTCATTTTTTTTACAACAAAACAAAGTTTTACTCTTGCAGTTCCTAAAAATTGATTATTCTACGTTTTTAGCCTCATTGAAAAGTAGCGAAGGGATAACCTAGCATTTTCATTATTTGGTTTTGAACATTTCTTTTAATCTGACATTGTATAAAGAAGTTTTGTTTTTTAATGTACACTGAAATGCCATTAAGATAGACGCAAATCTGACACTCAGAACTGTGAATATGCACAGGAAAAGTAAGTAAAAACCTAGAAGTGATGTGAGAATAAGTGTCATCTGCCTTAAAGTACAAGCTGATCAAGGGCTCTGGCCCTCAAGGAAGGGACTTGCTATTACTGAGAACTTTCAAATGCTAGATCTTGAGCAGAGCACCACTCACTTTTATAAGCGATTCTTATGTATGTAAAGTTCTGAGAACTGCAATTATTTGGGAACAGCAAAAAAAACCCAATTTCATTTACTTCTTCCAGATAAGCAACAACTTATACTGGGAAACAGAACTTCTCTGTTCTCTTTCCGCCAGTCGGGCAGAAGACGACCCATGACCACTTTCAAGGTCACACACCGATCAGAGCTAGTTTTCTGCATCCGGTGAACTGCTGCTTGATCAGAAGACCTCTGCATTCCATGCTGTCAAATCCATAAGTGGATACATTTAACTGTTAAGTCGTATTTCATCCAGACCTTCAGTTACGTCATCATCTTAATGTTTTTAAGAGAAAACAGAACACAGGTCTTTCAAAAGTCCAATCTCAGATGGCCAAGTCATTTCCAGAAGAGAGGATCCCGCCCCTCTAAAAGATAAAGGATTTCAGCTTTTGTATTAAAAGCACTGACAGCAAAAATAAGGACCCCTCCTGCAGCATTGCTTAAGAAACTAAAATAAACACCCCTGACTCTGCGAACCAATGGCTGCAGGTGGACCCATTTACCTGAACATAAACTATTATAGGATTAATGCCTCATTTTTTGGTGGGAGATGGGAAAAAGGAAAATAATGTAATCACTTTGTAATATGCCATCCTGCCTGCCATCACAGGCAGAAATAATTTTCATTATTGCAGCCTAAGCGTGTAATGAAATAGGCACGTTTTGCATACTTAAGTAAATATGTGACACAACACGTTCAAGCAGGCAAGACATTCGTAAGGCAGGGAAACTCTTTATGTTTCCTAAATATGTAATGATCACCATTTCCTCTTGTATCCATGTGATCAATCCCATTGCAGTCCTGACTTGAGCCATATAAAGACCCAAGTCTAGATTTGATTGCCCCAGTGTTCCCTCTGAAGGGAGCAGCAGCTTTTGTAACCAGCACAGGGTGGCCTCACAACCTTGCGGTCACACACTGTTTCACTGAAAAGACAGTATTCTCCTTCCCCTGGTTTTAAACTGGTTTTAACTCAGATTTAAGAGACAGTCTGTTTGCAACTGGAGAAGCAGCACACCATGTCTGTTTATGGACAGAAAACCTCCAGAAGCCCTTCCTCCTGCGCTCTCCTCCACCTAAGCACATCTCTTCTTGCTCTCGCTGGTCTGGTTTCATGACACACTTCTGGAAGCAGAATATGCATTAAGATCAGAGCTGATTTTCAATAATTTGAAACAACTGAGATAACAAATAGCAGTACAAAACAAAGCAAGAAAATGTAACTCTTAGAAATGCTGAACAGTTTGCACCCAGCAGCTCGACTGTGTACGCTTGAACCCAGTATCAGTGCTCGCAGATTTAGCCAGAAAACCCTCTCCAGTACCCTCTTTCCTTTCAGAGGAGACGCAGGTGTAAAAACTCATTGCTCTGCCTCATCTCCTTCATATTTAGCATCCCTCTAGGAAAGATAATTCATCACAGTTTGTCTGGGATTTAATCTGATTTCACTTGAAGTTTGTCCATCATTACTTGAAAATGCTATTTCCTTAACAGGGCAAGTTAACAAAAGGCACGCATGCTAAATAGACTGCGAGGGCACACGCTCCTTACACTCATGGACTTTGGGGAAAATAATTTCTTGCAAATATCCTTTAAATAGAGAACCTGCCACCTGCTACATTCTTTAGGGACAATTTCTATTTTAGTAAAGCTAATTAAGTGCACATTAAAATACAGAATTACTAAAAATCTGTTCACTGTTTTCTAAGGAATTTTTATAGGCTCGAACTCTACTTCCACTTACATGGATTAAGATTTACACAGCCCATGATTTTCCCTGTTCCACCTTAACTGCTTTGCATAGTATTTTCAAAACAGAGACCTACGAGTTTGTCTGTTTTACTGCATCCAAAATCCATAGCTGAAAAAAGATGCTTATATCAAAACATGCTAGAATATCCAGTCCTTCTGGAAGAGCCCATTTAAAGAGTTTTCCAGAGTAGTTTGCTTAAAGGAAAGTCCCTGGGATTTACAGTGCGTCTGGTATTGTAGGTGCTAATAAACAGTAAAATAAGGTTCTGTGAAGTTATTACTGCTTTTTTATTATTGTTATTTTTTGAAACTGAACACATGTAATATCTGGGAATGCACAACTGGAGGTTCTTTAAAAAAACGTATTATCTAGCATTTAAATTATGAGCGTAAGAGAGGACAGAAGTGTCATCTTACTAACATAAGGAATCAGTTCTTATTAAAAAAAGCCTTTCTCTCTAAAAATGTGAACCAGAGTCTTAGGGATGTATCATCTTCTAATTCAATTTTAAATCTTGCTTTGATAGTCCTGTCTCTATGATGGCTTAGAGGAGCCTGACCCCGTCCCATCAAAGGCACCTGACTGCATTTCAAATGAGGCAGGATGACAGATTCAAGCACGAGGGCACAAAGATAACTTGTGCTTGAATTACCTGGTGCCAGTAAATCCTGAAGAAACTCGGATCTGAGAAAACGATCAATCTCACTCAAGTCAAGATTTTCACTTATTGGTAAAAGGCTCCTCTTTCTTTTCTGATCAAACCAAACCTCATCATCATTAGGAGTTTGCCTGACATGCAGAAGTAAAACCATTTTCACAGAAGACAGTGCTGGAGGGGAGTCTGAACAGACCGTACCTACATTACGCAGAAGGAAGTCTCCGGACACAACTCATGAGCCTCTCGTAATGGGTTTAATCCAGCTCCCACCGAGCCAGCTGGAATTACACCGCCCTTTGAGTAGTTCTGCATTAAATTCTTTTGCCATTACTTTACAACAACTTGAAAGCCAACCTGCTTGTACACATACGGACACAATTATGCCTTTCAGCACAGATGCCGGTAGCACACCATAAAGCAAACTACAAATCATTTTTCCTCCTCGTCTTTCCTGCCGAGTCAGCAAGATTTTCCTGAAAACGTGTCTACAGCTTCTTTATGAAATTCATGCCTTAAATTGAAGAAATAATGTCTTTTTCTCAACCAGTTTTATTTTGCTTCTCCTCTGGAACAGCCTAACCACTCAGAGTTGAATGCCTTTTATGAAAGAGGTCTTCATTTGAAAAAACTCTCTTCATTAAAGCACCCTCCCATCTGGTAATTACAAATGCAAGATAATGACTTTCAGAGCACTCCCTTCATCTCTCTCAGCCCCAAGGCAAACCTTTCATTTCCTCATTCTTCCCTCTTCATGTTCGCCCCCCGACCACCATCACTAACAGTCAGCTCCTTTGTGTAGTCCCAAAAGGAGGAAGGGCCAGAGCAGCAGAGCTGGTGAAGATAGCCCTCTTCTGTGCCACATGAAACTATTGAGCTAGTCAAGATGCCAAGAGTGCTCTTCAGGTCTAAAACTGGATTTTAAAAATTGCTACTGAATAGCGATGATGCCTGCAAGCTCTGTGCTAGGTGTGCTCAGGCACAACAGCTGCAGACCGAGCTCATCAAGTCCATGTGCTACTTGTAGCCACACTGGGCTGACGACATGAGTTCACGCAAGTCTTCACAAACTAAGTATTAAAACCTTACCAGTTTGAAATATCTTCAAGAAGAGTTCTTTTCTATTTTATTTGACTATACCGCAATCAAAACAAGGGGCCAGGAAAAGCAGGTGATTAAACTTCTGGTATTTTCATGCAAAAGGCAGCTCTTTGCTAAAATGTAGTTAGGAAGGAAATTAACACCTGGGTAAAACAGTGCGCTCTCAACTTGTTCATTTCTGTGAGCTAAAATATCCCAAGCAAGCAGGAAACGTGAATTCTTCACCTCCACCAGCATGCCAATTGCTAGCACAAATGAAATAAAGCAACCTAGCGCTCCAAACAGCTTTGTATGGCACTAGGTGTCCAAAAAATATTTAAAATGATACAGGTATGTCAGAATTTTACTTGTAAACTTTAACAGCCTACAGTCAAGCTACATCTCCCATTTCCTCTCCTAGTCAGAAAAGACAGTTTCCTTTCAAGAGCCCTGGTGCATAAAAGAGATGTTCAAGTTGAGATACTTTTCCTTGTCAGTGAATCATGCTTTATGTAAGATCCTCTTCTGCAGCATTACTAACATCAGTTCATTTGCTAGGACTGCATAGCCTATTGCCACAATATGCATAGACTAGCACGTCTATGTAGGCCATCGCTACAATAGGCTAGGCTGGAAACCCATACGTTTTCAATGTTAAGTAAGGAGCTAGTTGAGTCACGACTTGGAAGCGGTACTGCCAAAGAAAATCCAAAACCTCAGGAGTGATGTTCCCTCTATTATATGCCCATGCACAGTGGACAGAGGCACTTACTGTTTGCGTAGTGTTTTTAACGACTCATGCATCAGAAGCCCTGACCATTCAGATCTTTCACTGAGCCCATGATATTTCTGCAGCACTTTTCATAATCCATTAAGTTTTGGTAAAATTTAAATGATTCCGTTGAAATGAAACTTGATAATCCTGCTCATTTAATCATACTGGAAGTGCACTGCAACTACTTAGAAGAGATATAAATTACTCCTGAAATGCTGCAATTTCATTATTTAAATACAAGGGATGGGAACTTGTCTTGTGTGAAATAACAGAAAAACAAAAATACTTTGTATTGTATAGATGCCTCCTGAACCACCTGCTTTAACCAAGTAATTCCTGCTTCCTGTAATCACAATTAAAGAAAAAAAACCCCAAAACTCCATCTGTTTCTTCTTTAAGATCACAGGCTTGGAGGTTTGGCACGGGGCACTCTACGAAACTATGAGGATGATGGTTTGGTTTCATGTAGGGAGATTAATCACTGATCCTTCTTTTACAATAAACTTTTGAGGTGTGTAGCCAATGCAGTGCTGCTGGGCTGGCACAAGACAACACGAGGTGTAACAGTCCCCATGTTCTTGACTCAAATTATGAAATAGCTGCTCAAAAGCATACTTTGACAGCGAACCAAGGTTTTTGTTTCTTTCAAACTCTTCTCTAAAATTTTTGGATTTGTCCACTTAATACACGCGTCATTGATGTATCTGTCTTTGTTCTCTTCCTTCTTCCACCTGCACTTTTGCAAAAGGCAATAAAGTTCTCAGTCTGTTTGCCTAAATAGTACTACCTCAAAGCACAAACATCAGAGGTAATATAATCTTCTCGCTTCCCTGTATAGTAGATTTACTCACAGGAAACTATGAGTGCTAAAAACTACATCTTCTTCCTCTTCTGCTTCATCAGTCACACCTTCTTGACACACATACTCTGTAGTCCCACAGCTTCTCAGGGATCAGCATTAAGTTTGAATATGGCTTACAAGAGTAATCACATACTAGCTGGTCTGTAACTAGAAGAAAACTATGTTCTAATACAAGACAAATCATACCAGGAGTTAAGCGCAAAAAAAAAAAAAAAAAAAAAAAAAGGGTGGGGGGAGAAGATGTTGCAAGAAATCCGAAAGTGTTACCGGTTATAGCACCTAATCTGTTCTGCCATGCTTCAGCTCCATACAGTGTTAAAGTGCACCTAACCTGTTTTGGTGAGGAAGAGATGTTCTCCGTGCTATTTCAAGTCATGATAATTACTCCCTTCCCAAACTGAAAAGGAAGGGGGACCTTTGAATCATGCCACACAGCCATATTACACCATAACATTTTGTCAGCCGCAAAGAGGACTTAGAGATAAAGGGCAGCAACGCCATCAGTGGACTTACCATCTAAAAGCCTGCTGGTAAACTCTTTTCTATTCTTGCAGGATTGTTTCAGACTGCTAGGAACCATGCCCCCAAAACAGGGTTAACAAATGTTGCCAAAACTGCAGCATCATTAACTCCTTAATACTGCAAATCATGCTGAATGTATAGTATAAAAATACTTCTAAAGTATTAGATGTACTTGGTCACCAACAAGAAGCAGATTTTGCAAAAAGCAAAGATTTTTTTTTTTTTTTTAAATGGAGAAATACTAGATACAGCCTGGGCAGCAGAGAATGTTCCCCTAGCGAGTACCCAAGTGAGAAGGTGGCGATTGACCCAGATGCCTCTCAGTACTTTAGCAAGCAAGCTTCCACAGGGTAACAGAAATGTTAGTTTTTGCCAACTGCATTTAATAAGATTTAACGCTCCGAGAAAATTATTATGGGAATTTTGCTTAAGTACTAAAGCCTTGCAGAAAGGGAAGTCTTACAAATATGGAAAATAGAAAGATCAACTCTGAATAGAAGAACTACATGCAAATTATAGGACTAATCTTCAGCATGACTTAAAAACTAATGATGCAATCACACAGCTTAAAACACGTATGCTAAAGTGGATGTCTTTTCAGGCAAACAAACCAAAGATTATTCTCCGCTGAGCCACCTGCTTTCAGCCCTCCCTCTGCAGAAAAATACATATCTGAAAGCATGCCCCAAAGCTTTGACTGAAAAGTCAATGTGCACAGGACCAGCTGCATGAGTACTTGGCAATTCTACTAAACGGAATGTTATTTCTGTGTGATATTTTGGAAGCAAAATAGCATTTCAAACAACACGTGATTTTATTTTTTATCTGAAAATTCAAATCACTTTTATAGAACAGCGAAGTGGTAAAATTTAATTGCTTACTGTACACATCTATTCTGGAGAGAAATTATACTTCCTTTATTCAAGCAGGATTACCAATACGCATGGCTACAGTACAAGCCTGCACAGCACAATGCTTGAAACACTGGAAACAGGACTTGATGTTAATCATAGCATTAGGCTGCAGTGCTAACAATTCTGAGGTTGTCACAGAACGGTTTGGGTTGGAAGGGACCTTCAAAGACCACCTCGTTCCAGCCCCGCTCCCGTGGGCAGGGACACCTCCCACCAGACCAGGCTGCTCACAGCCCCGTCCAGCCTGGCCCTGGACGCTGCCAGGGATGGGGCAGCCACAGCCGCTCTGGGCGACCTGGGCCAGGGCCTCACCGCCCTCATCAAAAAAAAAAAAAAAAAATTCTTCCTTATGTCCAATCTAAACCTACCCTCTTTCACTTTAAAACCAGTGCTACTTGTCCTGACGCTGCAGGCCCTGGTAAAAAGTCTTTCCTGAATTTATCATTTCAACGATACAGAGGATGGCTAGAATCACTTCTAGCGAACAATATATTTCAAGGTAGTCTGACACAAGCACAGTTTTCCATAGAACTGTACATCTATAAACTAATGTTTTGAAAGAGGATGTGAAGCACTTCATGGGTGTGAGAGAGGAAGAAGAGCTAAGTATTCACTAAGTGGCTTAGATGGAGCTGAGTACCAGTTTTCAGCTAAGACACGTTTACTTGCAGCTGTTTGTAAACTTCCCAGTTCCTGGGACTCTTGACTAGAGATGACTTACAAAGAAGAGGTTGCCGAGTTCGTAACCAAACCAGCTGCCCCCCCTTACCACACAGACAACACAGTTGTTAACGAAGCAGCTCCTGAAGTACTATGGCTTACTGCCCAATACCATTAAGAAGATGAAACCCACCACGTCTCTCTAAAGCACTGTTAATATTAGCTGCTACACGTAATGCAGAGGCAGGACACGGTTCAGTATCTCTCACAGGCAGCTACAGAGCCCTTTAATGCAATCCAGTCAGGTCTGCTGCTCACATACGGTGTTTCGCAGGCAGCATGCTAGAGGTTTGGCCGGAGCGTCCCCTGCTTTGCTTTACAGACCCCCATTTTTACCTCTTTTAGGTCTCAAATTAAGCATCCGTTCATTATCCAATCTGAGAATTTGGCACATGGCTGTAATGACTAATCAGGTTCTGCTAAATAAAGCTCTGGCCCTGTAAGCAAGGAGTTATTTTTGATGGAAACTGACTGTGCAAAACAAATCAATGAAGATATAATTTACTGGATTTACTTCAGTGTCTCATCTGCAAAAAACCAGATTCTGTTTCCTAAGTGCAACGGTCTAACTGGATCTTACCTCTATTTTGAGAGGTTGTTTTGGTAGACTTGAAATCCAAAGATTGACAGCTTCCTCTTAAAAAATCTGCCCTTTATGGGCATACAGGGAAATTACTTAAGCTTCCTGGAACAAAAAAATCCCGTTTTGTGTGTGCCCAGTACAAAGTAGACGCATATTAAAAAAGTTAAACTTGCTGTTTGTTAAGAGAAACCATGGTCCATAAATCTTCTCAAGTGAAACACAAAATCCTTGCTTAGAACTTAACCCAACAAAACCCTGTCAAATTCAAACTGAGAAGTGAATAGATAACACCACTTATTCTGAACTAGATGACCTACAGAATTTGTCTCACCTGAGCATAAAAGCAGAAAACAAGACTAAGTACAGCGGAGCCGAACTTTGTTTACTACAATTCCACAGGCTCTGTGGAATGAAGGTTTATAAAAGCCAGGGTCTTTAAAAAGCACCGTGAGCGACTGCTCTTCCATCTTCAAAGGCTTTGCGTCTTCTGCACAAAACGGGAATGCAGTAGTGCTGCATTTTGAAGAGAAAAGCCATGTAAACGAATAAAAGTTCTGAATATCTGATGCTTAGAGAAGTGCCTGAGACACAGCAGCTATAAAAGCATTTGAGGAAACAAACATATAAGGCTCCCTTACTTTCAAGGCAACACGGTAACGATGAGAGGCAGCATCTCTCATACATCACGTGCAGTGAAGAGGCTAAAGAGCAGACTTTGACCTTGAACTTCCCTGGTGGTGGGTATTCTCATCTGAAGTCTCATTTGAGCTCACTGGATAGTCTGCTCCTTTGAGACTGAAGGCAGGTTAAAAGAAACAAACAAAAGCCAAATGAACAAAATAAAAATTCACATCAGTGGTTTTAAGGTAGGGATTTACTTTTAAAAACCTGGCCCTAGGTCCCAGTAAGTACCACCTTTCAATGACACCACTAAGGTGCTCTATAGAAGTCTGAAGCATTTAGTTTTTAAAGGACACTACCACTTACTAGAAAACAATGAATGTCTTTACCGAAACTTTGCACAGCAAAGGCATGAGAGGCAACAGTCATATGCTGCAGCATGGGAAATTCCAGCTGAATGCAAGGAAAAAAATTCACCACTGGAAGAGCCAAGCACTGGAACAGGCTGCCCCGCAAGGGTGAGTGATCTCCACCCCCGGATATATACAAAATTGAGATTGACAAGTTTCTGAGAAACCTGTGTTAACTTTAATCTTGGTCAGAGTAAGAGGCAGGACTAGGCGGCATCCAGGAGTCCCTTCCAACCTAAGTTTTTCTGTAATTCTGAAGGAATTCCCTCATGAGAATCCCCACCTCACAATCCTGGAAAGAAAAGAGAAATTTCCAACATAGGTATCACGACCTTACAAAAAATGGACACGTACAAACAAAATTGTGTACTAAATTCAGTATATTGACTTTAAAAATGAATACAGAATAGTGTAAAATTCAGTTATGTTGACACACTTGGTCAATCTCAGGCTAATAAAATCCATCTACAACCATATATTACATGGTCTATCAATTTTCTGGAAAACAAAATTAAAACAAAAAAACCTAAGGCAGCAGCTTTTCCAAAGGAAAGAGGAAATATCCCAGAGTCATGATGAAGTAGTTCTGCTTTCTAAAGAAATCCAGCCAATAATTTGTTTCATAAGAACCATTCACAAGCCTCCGTAATGGTCCCCTGTCAACAACTAACAGCTTTGCAGGATGCAAAACTATTCACCTAGTAGCAGGTCCCTTCATACCTGTCCCATAGGCAAACAAGCACGGTACTGACTTGCCTTGCTGTCCTCCTTTCAGATAACACGCCAAAGCTTTCTTAACACCAAGATGTAGCAAATTATGGCGATTCCTCCACTGCACCATTCATTCCCCAACACGCGACTCCCAAGTGCTGTGCCCGACTCCAGCAGCTGAAGGGAGTCCACCTTCATTGCAAATACGGCTGACGCAGCCAGATTTTTAAGAACACTCCCCTCCATTACAAGCACACACAGAAGACCTCTGCTGGGACTCCAGTCATCCTCTTTCCACACTTCCCCTACCTACAAAGAAAACTAGGAGAACCTCCACGAGGGATCCTCCATGAGATCCCGTCCCTTGGAGAGAGCCTGCTAACTCCTGGGGAGCCACAGATGGGCAGCGCTGGCTCCACACCCCGCTACTGCAACACCCCAGCTGTGTCAGACACTTTCCCGTCTTGCAATGTACTTACAAGACAGGAGGTGCTTTCATCCCCGTTTGGACGCTAAAAACCAGAACCAGCGCTGCTTACAACTGCCTGCACATTCCCCAAGAAGAACATAGACTTGAGTCCTGCACCCATATCCCAAACCCATCCTCCCTTTTCAGTTTGTCCATCCTTTTTGCAGTCTCCCTACCCTCACTCCCAGCCATGGACTGACAAAGGAATTCCCCAAGAAGACATCTTTTTCCTTGGAAATTTTCATAGGGTTGAGAATGGAAAGATGGGTGTCCGAGGCCTCTCCTTCACTTTCATTTTCTCCCCTCTGCTGACTGTAGGCACAAAACACCCCGTACAGCGCTCAGGAAGAACAGTGCCAGGGAAAGGGACAACCCTTCTGCCCACTTCAAACACAGAATCTTTCCAACAGTTCTCTGGGAAGGAGCTACCTCTGGCACACTGAACATGCCCACAAGAAGTGGTGGCAGTCAACAGACAACAAACCAAGCCTTCGCAGCTGCTAACAAAAGCAGCTCTGCTCGCTTATTTCTCAATAATCAAATACAAATCAAAACCCCCTACTTTAAACTTGGCAACTTACACAAATAGTCCTGGCATAGCTATATATGCACCACCGTGATTTGACACACAACACTCCCTAGTTCTGCAGTTTAAAACAGACATTCACTCTCTCGTACAATAATCAGCCATTTCCTAAATCCACCCCTCCCCTCTCAGCACAGATGAGGATGCACATAAAGACCAAAAGTTACTCAGACTGATTTAATCCCTCCACTCTTTCCACCTGGCTAGCCTCACCTTTCTGAAATCTTTCATTCATTCCTCCTAAGCAGCATGCCTTTTCGTATTACTCCTAGTAGCATGGAGCACTACTAAGAAGCAGAGCACTCAGCCTCACATGTTGCTAATTTAATTAGTAATACTAATTAAAGATTAGTAAAAAGATCCACCCTTTCGTTAGAAGACCCACCCTTTACCTACCTGTTTCATTTAAATTTGACATTTCAAAAGCAACATTGAAAGGCTAGACACCGGTCCATGGACTCAGTGCTCTTTCTCTAGTCCTCTTCTGCAACAGTCGTGCATACCACAAGCAGAGAACAGAACTGGAAATGCAAATTCAAGCACCAGAATAAGGAAGCAATTTTTGCTTGTCCGTGTTCCACAAAACAGGCTTTCAGTTTTGCAATGGACTGTAGCTGCACTATTAACAGCAAATAATATCTCCACTATTTCGTTATATCTTAACAGAAACAACATTCCTATAGAAAGCTCTGACTGAAGGAATTTAAGAAATAATGCATTTTAAATTAAGCCTCCTATACTAACAACTAGGGGATGCCAAATTGTATCCTGCGAAAGAAACTATGCTTTTTACCTACCTCAAATAAGGATCAGGAGAAATTATGTATCTGATATTTACATAAAATGCAATGAATTGAAAATTAAAACCCACTGTAATTCAGGAACAGCAGGATGGCTCTCTGCAACAGCAAATTGTCCTTATAAGCTTTAGCAGCGGTTCTGATTGCCATAATCACTGCGTGAGTGTATCCTGAACAAAGCACCTTCCGTGTAAAATACAGGAATGGTGGATACATCTGATGTACCAAGAAACACATCCGCAAATAAAAGGATACACTGCAAATTTACACAAGGACAGAACACACACCCGTAACAAAAAATTATATTTATATATGAATGTACACAAAAAGTGTACAACTTCACATCCCATTTTCCTCAGCAGGATAATGTTATCTGACAGAGTTCCTGCCTGACTGGCAATCAAGTAACTAGGAAAATCTGAAAAACTAGACACACCTGTGCTTTTCTTCAGAAGAAGCCACAATTCAGCAATATCTTTGTAGAGCAAGGAGATCAGGCTTAAGGTCATGTTGCTTCTAATCAATTTACTGCAATATAGTTCCGCAGACAGTGACCTATTTATCTGTGAGCCCATCTTCAGTGCAAAATGAGAGCACTAAACTCCATCTTTCAGTCAAAGCCAAGCCACCGGGGACACAATATCTTTCTTCAAATTACATGCAGAGCAACTGTGCCTGTCAGCAGGCTCAGAGGTCCTCCGAAGGGCTCGCTGGTTGCTGGATACCACTTCTTGTCTTTCTGCATAAAGCACTGGCATGCATTGGATGCAAGCTGTTTGCTTTACATGCAAACACATGCACTGTTCAGACATTACCAGAGTAAGAACGCATTAAAAAATTAATCCTAAGTGTGCCTTGTCAAGAACCGCCCTTTAAGAGCCCCAGTTTTAACAAATGATGATCCAGTAAATCCACCATCATCATCAGCATCATCTTTTTCTACCACCCACCCCTACTCCACACAGGGAAATTAACTGCTCAGGGGGCAGATGTCCTTTTCCAACGTACCTTTGGCTAGAAATTTCCCCAGAATTGCATCCAGTGTTTCCTATTTGTAAGGGAATTCTCACCCACACGTCTTTGGCAGAACCAAACAGGGGTGTTTTCCTCAGTGGTAAACCCATCAAGCAGCTGTTCCCTATGAAGGAGCCTACCCAAAGCAGCAGGAACTGCCAAAAGAACATGTATTCTATTAACGCGACTTTCTAAGTTGAAATATGGACAAATCTTATTCATAAGACAATGGGAAATAAGGCAAGAGATGATGAAATCAACTAGAACCAAAGTATTCCATATGATCTTTCAGACATGAATGCTGAGCCGTCTTGCTTTACTTAATCCTTTAAAGTAATTGTCCAGTGACAGACTACCTGTGAATTAATACACTTGATATTAGTTACCGGCCATCCAGACCCAGTAAACCAAAGAGTGAACCAGCGAGTGGGAGTGACAGCAACCACCATATGAAAACAAACAGACTGTTTTTCTTCACGGTGTTATAAGAGCCCCTTCCCTACAAGAGGGGTCAAGGAAAGAAGACAGTGAGGATAAAAAGCTTAGATTGATGGTTACATGTGTTCCCAAAATCCCATTTGCAGATGGGGAAAAGCTCCGTTTCTGCTTCAGCACTCCCAGCCATCAACCAATCCCATAAAAACAAACCCAAACAAATGCAGGTCACCCACAGACCACACCAGAGGTTACTTTCTGAAGTGCCCCACATCTGTGTTCTCACTGCTCATCTGCCACAGGGCAGGAACTGTTGTTAATCCCAGACCAGTCAGATGTATTGTAATAAATCTACCATCCATATAAGCAGCTCTGTTCAGTGCATGGCATTAAAATGTGACCTGAAGAATATAACTGAGGTAATTTATTTTAAATTCTGCTACTTCATTTTGGGCCCCATTACATTTTGTACTATGTCAAAACACAAGAGTTTCCTAAGCAATATCAGATGTTTTTAATTAAAGGTAGATTTAAAAGAAATAACACTCCTTAGAATGGTTTTACTTAACTGTTCTGTATTTCACAAGGTCATTGCTAGCATATTGGATTTTGAAGAGAGTTCAAAATTAGTGAATGAGTCTTCACACTGCTCCCACAAGTCATGTAAATACTCACACACATGAAAGTTGAGACAGAGTAAGTGACCTCTCTTCGATCAGGTAACAGCATCTGTCACGACGTCAGAAACAGGATCTACATCTCGGCTCTAAGCCCATAACTCCCTCCTTTCCAGGACTATCACCTAACCAGCTTGGCAGAGGTGCACACTCCTAGATCGGTATCTTGACTTGTAGTCCTCAAAGATGACAATTCACAGCATTTTATTTCTAGCTCTTGTGCTACAACATGGCTCCAGGAAGAATGCTCTCAGAGCAGCTAGAAACCCTACTACATATGATACACCGTATGCAAGTATACACACTGATACTCATTTCTTACTTAACAGCACCATGGTGGTCTCAAACATTTGCTAGTAAGAGTCCTCAGCAATATACTTGGCTGACTAGATATGACTGTTAGTAGGAACAGGGTTTTGCTGTCACCTGCAACACAGCATGCTGAAAACCTAACTCTTGTACCTGGTTTTACACAATGATAAAGCAGGCATAGGAGTGCTTTCCAAACATGCAGAGAGAGGGAGAGTAAGTTTTACGGCCTTCCTTCAGAGATTAAAACCAAGTGAAAGAGGAGCTACACCCTTCTCTGAAAGGTATCACCCTCACCTACACCCATTCAGTAAGATACAGGAACCTGGTATTTTGGCAAGTTGGCTACTTCCTTAAGAAAAAAAAAAACAAACCAAAAACATGAATGTAAAAGAGGAAAAAGAACCACCTACAGTGTGTTGGCTGTGCTTGCTCTCATTGTCAAGACAGAGAAGAAGTATAAACCCTCGTATTAATCAACACCGCCTGTTCCAGAGTACCTTCATGTTGCATGTAACATGGACAACCACCTCTCAACAGGCTTCTGCCTTCCGATTTCAGAGCAGAGGGAACAGTGGAACAAGTCACTCAGGTGAAAGCCAAGTACTAGTTTAAAAATAATTTAACTTCTCAGACTAGCGCAAGATACATGTAATATCCATCCTCCAAGCTTCCACCTAGCTTCCTCCTTCCTATCCTTCAAATCTCCAAAACCCACAGTTACGTATGTTTTTCCTGGACCACTCAAGATCTAATAATGACCTAAGAGCACCAAAATACCGCGTTGTTTGTTTCAACCCTGCTATCCTTCAATATTAACCAACTAGACACACCTTCACCTCCCACTTTCAGGAACCAGAGTGTCCTTAGACCGACCACCACACGTAGGGGAGTGGTAGGGAGAGCTCTGCCTGTGCCGTACGGGACACTCGGAGCCTGCTCCTGCTGTGCTGCAGGGACAGGAGCCCACACAGAATGTCTCTGTGGAAATTGGCCTCAGCTGCCTGGCTAAACAGTATTTCAGGCAAAGGTGATTTTTTTTTTTCTAGCAGCTCCATTCTGGACAGAAAGCTTAAAATTTCACTGGGCTAGAGATGTTACAGGCTCCTGTGAAACACTCTCCTGGGAAAAGAGGGCTCCAGCCAGTAACCGGAGGCCTTTTTATTTTAGCACTTTATTTTGGAGCGTGTGCATGGGGCAAATGTTCTAATACCTGGTCTCCTTGCTGTGCGCTTCAGAGAACAGCAGCAAGACAGAACAAACGAGCTGAAGCACAAAACCCTTCCCTGGCCTTCATGATCCAGCCAGAGAAGAAAACTGTCATATGTGGGCACTCATATGACTTAAGGGCAAATTTAAGCTCTGTTAAAACACAGAGGAGCAACAGCCCTCCTAAGAAAATCTGCGTGGGCTCACGTGTATATATTTATAAATGCAAGGAAATTCATTTCAACTCCACTCATGCTCCGCGCTCAGGTTAAGCTCTCCCTGCCGCCTCAGCATGGGCTGAGTGACACGCTCCAGCCCAGAGAGCAGAGGAAAATGCTGTGGGAGAAGCTGTGAAAGGATGCATGCAAAGTCAATTGAGAGTAAAAGGCTGTGTCATCTTAGTTTTATGAAACCCAGAGAAGGATGCTATGGCTTAAATGTACAAGATACTGTACCTGCTTAATAAAGCACGTGCAAGCGTACAGCATGAGGGTGGCGATGTTCGTGGTAAACCATATTTAAGTTTGGTAAGTTCAACATTAAAGTATAGTTATTAAATGTATTTTTCCTTCAGGGGTATGGTACTTAGCAAAAAGCACATCAATAAAATGATGTGGCACTCTGTGGGATTCAGCATGACAAAAGCTATCCTTACAGGATCATCTTTAGCGTAACGTATACGTATACTCTCTCTAAAAAACCCTAGCAAAATATACCTAACTCATACTTGTAACCACAGAATTTATAACTGGGTGGAGTTTTGACGACGTTGAGCAATTTGATGCATCATCTGTTGGCACCTAGTTTAACATTACTAGACTATTTAAAAGTCCTATTCATTTTCTCCTTCTAATCCTTCTTCATTTTTTTTCAAAGAATGCAAAAAAGGTTTCATTCTTTTTACAGTCATCAAGCATTCAGAATTGCCAATTCTGTCTGGTTTCCATGAAAAGATTGCAAAGTATTAAAGTTAGTTAATACATAAAATACACATACACACATGCAAACATATGTGTTTGTATAAATCCATTATACAAAGCAGCTTCTTAAATCTCCACGCAGCAACAAAACATCCATTTTGAAACTGCTTTGGCAGTTTTCAACTCGGATGCTAAGTCACCAAAAAAGGTCCCTGTACCACATCCAAACCTAAATTTAAGCAGATCCATTTTTATAGCAGCAGTGGGATTAAAGGAGCAAGTGGAGGAGATAAGAAAAGGAAACGGATGTGGAGTTTAGCAGCAGCAGAAAGGAGAACCCAACAGTGAGTAACAAGAACAGAAACACGTCCTGAAAGCAGCACAGGAATTAAACTCAGGAAAGGAAAAACAGATTTGTTTTGTATTCTGAAATGTATATATTAATAAGAACATTACTCCAGAAAGCAAGGAAAACCAACAGAGAGCATTACAACGAATTAAGTGTTGTGCCACAATCGCAACTATATTCATAGTCAAAATGCAAAATAAAACTTTGTCAGCAATAGGAAACCCTTTTTATGACTCCTAAAGTACACAGAATCATTTTTTTCCAGATTAACAAGATACTCAGGAAGTAGAAAAACTTTCAGGTCAAAAGTTGTGGGAGAATTGGTTCCAACAAAAATATCATATGCTCCTCTAACACTGAGGAACACAGATAAAAGCTGCAAAACTATTCATTACAAAGGAAGGAAAGGAAAAGAACATTTGCAGAAAATATCATTTCCCAAAATCCTGAAAGAGCAAACAGGACAGAGAGAAGAGAAACCTCAGATAAAATTAAGAGACAGAAAACATTCATTCCATCACACCTCTAAAATAATCAGTTGGGGTGGGTTTGGACAAGTTAGATGTGGTATTTCACTACTGCAGGATCATTCCTAGCTCCAAATTAAATAAAAACATCTGGCTATTAGATCATCTCAGTTACCTGTCATTTTAGGTTGGTGGGTATAGGCAAAATCCTTCAGAGGTGGCCATCAACCTTAAGTTTTACTTACATTGCATAAATCTGACCCACATTATTGTGAGGTTACACTTGAAACTGGTCAAACTCACGCAACAGATAGAATAAAAATGCCACTGTCTACTTAACAGCTTCTTACTTTCCAAGCCAGTTTTGTTTTTGACTCATGATTTGGAATTTTTGTGGCCCATACATGTGTGCTGCAGCAAGCTGCCTGTGGCCGTGCAACCCACCAAGACCCCACACATGGGAGAAGTGTGGAAAAAATGCAAGCAAATGTGTCCAGCAACCCTCAAAGCTCACCATTCCCTCCACTTACAGGTTACCAAAATAGTATCTTGATTTTTCCCATTGCCAATCCTTTCACCCTCCTGGGCTTCAACAAGCTCCACAGTTTCCTCAAGAAAGTAAGAGCCTGAACATCAGCAAAGAGTCACCAAAGCTCATTTTCCACTGATCAGAAAGAACAAGAGCAGAAAACACACTTAGACTAGCTTCTTCTGGAGAGCCAACCTGGAGAACTGCTTCATGTTCTCCAAAGAAATTCACTTCCTTCCGAGAAAGAAAATCTCACTGCAACAAGAGAACAAAATACCTTATCCCTTGTGCTTAGCAGTGTGATGTTCTTGGTTAGATTTAGTCAATGGAGAAAAGACAAAGCTCATATTGGTTGCTCTCTGTGGAAAGACAGGACATACAATCACACCTGACGTTTTTGCTTTGTAGATGCAGGATTTTTAAGAAAACATTATTGTATCATTTTAAAAAAAGGCAGTGATCCCGTTAACAAAACACTTTTTAAAAAGAAAAAAAAAAAAAATTAACCCTGCAAAGAGCTGTTGTAACATCCATAAACAACTGCAGCACAGCAGCTGTAACTGTGTCCTGTTTCCACTCTCCGGGAAGCAAACAGGAAACCTATACCCTTACCTGATTGAAAAAGCAGCCAGTCCCTGAGATTTTAATCAACCTAAAGCAACAGACATTTTCCTCCTTTTCCAGTTTCCTGGGATGCTTCCTGGCCCATTCAGGAGAGCAGTACGGAGACCAAGCTTTTTAACAGCAGCATTAACTTCATTTTCCACATTAAATATTGCTACTCACCCTATTATTGTATTTACTTTTGGCCTAGGTGTGACAGCTCAGGCAGGGCTGTGGATTCAAACATGACCACTCCTCTGCCAAGGGCGGTTTATTAGCATTAGCTCTAACTTCAGAAGGCAGGATTTTTCAGCGTGCCTCAAAAACCTTCACACTATTTTGAGATGAACAGTAACAAAAATAGATGCAGCAGCCATGCAAGAGATGTAATTAGCAAACCTTTAGCTAACAAGGAAGAAAGATCTATAAAAACTTGGCAACCCATCACATCCACCTCCTAACCTCCACCGATTAGGATTTTGCAATTAACAGAAAGCAAAACTTGCCAAGTCTTCCCTTCTGCAGTTCTGGGTTAACGCCTCAACCCCAAAAAGCTTTTGAAACAGTTTAATGTTTCTTCTCCTTTCCATAAGAAGAATGAAGATGTAAAGAAGGATGAAACGAAGGCCAAAGAGCAAATTCCACTTGTTCTGACACATGCAGCAGCTGAACTAATGCCCATGAATCTCGCAGGAGGAAGAGACAACCCAGACACATCCCCCAGCCATTCTTTCTTCTCGTCCTCTGGTTGCCTTTGCAAAAAATGCATTTACTTTCCACCAGCTCCTGCCTTAACAATTGCGTACCTGATTAGTTCAACATAATTTTAACTTAGCCCTTACCCTTGTATTTGCACTAAGCGAAAAAGCACAGGGCAAGCGGATCAAAGGTGAGTGCGCTCTTTGTAGTTCCCTGCACTATGGTGGCAGCAAATAAGACCTCTTCAGTTAAGGTCTCATCCTGCAGCCAGTCTTTGAAGTATTTAACAGCGTCTTTTTAGCAGGACAGACTTTATGTCCTTTGCCAAAGGCCTCCATCTCCCCTTACTCAAATGCAGAACATCCTGTGACTGCTGCTGTTTTGATCCCCACGCTACAGCAGCTTGGCCAATGCTGAACACACACAGACCTTTTCAGGACACCACACGCACAATACTAAGGATAGAAAATACAGATACCTAGTCCATTCAAAGGAGCAGCAAAGAACCAAAGATACTGCTCAGCCAAAGAGAACAGCAGCAAAGTAACATTAAAAGTATCGCCGTTCCCCAATAAGGATTTGTTTGCTACGCTACATTTTGGTGGGAAACTTCAGGGCAAGGAATGGGATTTTTGTTCAAGAAATACCTTATACAGACTTCTTCAGAGCACTTGGGGAAGTAAGGTGTAAGGGGGCCCCAGATATTCCATTTTTTTTCCATCCTGATATTCTGGAAGTGTTTTCCAGCAGCTCACAGGGTTTTTTCTTCATTGGAATTTCTTTTCCCACACTATGAACAAATTTGATGCAGTTTACATATAAGTTGTATTCAAGTCCTTACTGTTAGTTGCATATAATTCCTCAGAGCAGAAAAAACAATCCACATCTTTTCAAACTCCCTAGTTTATTAGCTAGCGAAGGCAACAGCAGCTCAGCTACAAATAAGTAAGAGCATGGAAGTCTATTAGTGTCCACAACCCAACAACAAACCCCCATGACTTCACTGAACTTGTTTCATGTTTTCTTCTTCAAGCAAGAAGGAAGAAACTCTCACTGTACCTGAGTGGAAGGAAAAGACTCGCAGCTCTATCATCAGCTTGCCCAAAAAAGCAGCATGAATCCATCTGGCACCTCCTGGCAGCTGACTGGTATTCAGCTTCAGCCAGCCCAGCTGGGGCGGATGCGCAGGCATTTAAAGATTCACAGGTGCAGCCACCAGCAGTTAGCCGACAAAAGAGCTTGTGCAAATACTCCTTTTGCAAGCAGGTCTTCAGATCAAGCCCGGTGCTATAAACCAGCAACGGAGGTTTCTCCTGAAGCCTAAACACTGAGAAATGGACTCAGACCTAACGTGACCCTGCTCCCACCTGTGGAGCGGTTCCACTGAAGTTACTGCTTCCCATGCAACAGCAGAGATTAGGAGCTAATCAGTATATGAGTACTCCACGACTTGGCAAACTGGAACCCAAAGCCTACTTTGTCACATTTTCTCTGTTCTTATATTATTGTTTTATAACCTGTTGCCTCCCCTTATTTGCTTAACTGTTGGTATTGTGCTCTAAAACATGCCTTCTGTCTCTGAAGCACTGATGCTGTTTGCAGGTACCAACAGCAATCTCTGTTTTTTCCTTTCTAAAACAAACATCGCCACATAGAGGAAATTGTTTTTAAAAATTTAAACTATTCAAGAGTGAACAAACCCGTTTCCTGCAGAGGAGACTTCAGGGCAGCAGTGCACTACCACAACTGTGTTGCAAGCACCCACAAAAATCCTGTGGACCACGAGGGTTCAAGGTTGGCGTGTGCTGGGACAGAGAGAGAAGGGACAGAGCATTCTCATTGTTTAAAAGTAAACAATAATAATAATAGGTTTTCGTAACGGATAGAAGGAAGCAATCTAATGTGGAAAACAGTTGTTATTACTCTGTTTATGACTCCTTGTTCCCGACAAATATGCTGGGTTAACTCCGTAACACTGACGGGGGCTAAACTGAGGCGACCTGAAAGTGGGTGAATGGCTGAAAATCCATCTGATAAGACGGGCTTGGGAATACTTTTTCTCTTTTTTATACTAGAAGCACGACAGAATGGAAAATACTGGGTGGAGGATCCATAACTCTTGTGACTGTAACAGCTTCATCTTCATCTCCCCAGACAAATTCCAGTTGCGCAGGCAGTAAACTGGATTCATTGCCAAATGGTGGCTTAGGAGAAAGCTGTTAACCTGAGTCCAACAGCATGATCCTCAAAACAACCTCCTAACACCTCCAAACCTGAAGGTTCATTAGTAATTTTTCCAACACAACTGAAGTTCTCTGTGTACAGTCTGATCTGTATTTAGACAATACAGAAAGAAATTCCAAGAGCTGGGCCAAAACCCCAAGTCCTTCCTTTGGCAAGGAAATAGGCTTTGTTCGGGGCCACTAGGACAGCTGTTATGTTTTTAAGCTCTGATATTAAAGGTCGGTACCATCAAACCTCCTCTAACACTTTCAGTGAAAAAGGCAGCAGAGGTTGGTTTCATGCTGAACTGCGGGTGCACATTACTCGTGCTTGGAGCATGCTAACCAGACCAGGATGCCTCACGGGATGTAAGCAGAGGATCTCCTCGCTTAAGGACACCACTGCAGTTTAGGGTGGCAACTCTGGCATTCCCACAGGGATATTTTTGGGCGCTGCGAAAATTGTACTCACAAAGTGGTGATACCTAGGGACACAAAGGACCAAGCGAGGACTCTGAGGGTCCCACTTTTTGTCTGATGAACCCAGCTTCCATTTACACCATTCTGTGTCTTTGAGCCTCGGTGGCTCATATGACGCTTAAGTAGCACTGTACAGCCAGTCACCTGAGCCAAAGCAGCTCCTCTCTCAAACCGCAAAAAATATTAGTCCCTTTGTTTGACAACGTAAATCTTAAAAGTTCCAGTCACACTCAGAAAAAAATAGCAATCTCCCCTCAGGCTATCTTAAATACACATTTTGTCTTGCTACTTGAGTTAAAAGATGACTAAATCTATATTTTCTTTCTCTGATGCCTTTTCTGCCATAGGGCATTCTGTTGTGTCTACAAACTGTTTCATCTGTGAAGCATTACAAGATTTCATCACAAGCAATGTATATGCTCCATTCGGTCAAAGGAAGTATCTTTTCATGAAATATTAAGTTAGCACTATCACTATTCAGCACGTGCATCTGGAGACTGTCACATCTTATCTGATTCAAGTAAAAAATCACGTATGTCTGTAAGCAAAGCATAGCATGAAATGTTTTCATTTTACTGACATCAGAGAATTTTGCTTCTCAACTTTGAAATAACTTCTAATTACATACAAAACCACTCAAAAAACTCAGTAGCTTTATTTTTTTTATTGAAGGAATCTATCCCTAAAATAACTCTATAAAGTCCCATGATGACACCTGCAAAAATTATTATCACAATTTACTGTGCAGACAAAGAACATAATTTTCAATAGCTGGAAGTCAGAAAAAAATCAGAGAAGGAACCAAGGTCAAATGTTATCAACCAAAAGGGGAAAAGTTTATACTGAAGAAGGTAGTAGACACCACGTGTACTTGAACCTGAAGTCCCTAAACAATCTTTGATAGCCGTTGTGGTAGATGAGAGAGACAGATAGCAAAACATTATCTGTGCCCCACATGCACAGTCCAGTTAAATGTCTACAGTACTGGAGTCCTAGAGGTTTAGATGGCAGAAGACAGAGAGTTTGAAAGTGAGTTAAAGGAGACCTGTGTGGTTTTAGGCTCCCAAGAAGGACATGTTTTGAGTTTCTTTTTCAAAAACCCAGCTATGACATCCAATATTGGAAAGGTAAAGCTTCTCTAATGTAAAAGGATAGAGGCATTATCTTGAATTCTTTGTTTCGCATGCTAGCTCTCTTTAAAAACAACTGACCTACTGATGCCTATCCATTTTCTCATATACACCTTTGGAATCCACCAGAGATGGTAAGAATTAGGTGTTTGGCTAAAACAGAGAAAATGCTTATTTTTTAATCATGAAGGCTTAGGAATTAAAAAGTAATTCTGCTCTGCAGACTGCATGAAACAAGTTGCTTGTGTTTCATGAAAGGTTATGACTTTCACCTAGAAGAAGAAAAGGAGGGAAATATAGATTGCATCTTTCCTTCAAATAAAAGCCTGAAAAGCAAGTAGCTCCTTCTCCAAAAGCCAAAGGACATATGTAAACAAGTTCTTCAACTAACCCTCTGACATATATTCATATAAACTATAGGTCACATACTGTGGAGACTTCTAAAGTGGTTTCTCACAGAAGTAAATCAAAAGATGGAATCTTTCAGAGAATTACTCATGACTAATGCAACTAAGCGACTATGTTAAGACTGTCCGTCTGAAACTCCTAATGATTTTCAGAATACAGCCCCATCCAGATTAAGATTACTGTAGGTAATACACAAATCACAAGAGTTACTGTAATCCAGGACAACTCTAAGATAAATTGTCACCAGAATTGTACTAGTCGCAATTTTTAAAAGTATACTCTTGACCAACCACTCATGTCTGAAATTATAGGATCATATTCTCCCAGCTGCCCCACCAAAAGCTACGTGTTTGTTAAGTGGACAACTCCTTACTAAAAGACAACTGCAAGCTACTCCCACTGAGCCCTTCAAGGTCCTCTTCTAGCTTGGTTCCTGGACTCACTTTTTTGTGGCCTCTATTTACAGAAGTTCCAAAATTGACTAGAAACGTTGAGATGAGAATTAAGTATAAGTCTGACTAAAATAATTAGATGAGGCTGAGACTTACTGCATGCTGATGGCAGTGCAAGTGGAAAAATCTCACATTTTTTTCCACCTGGGGATAAGAAGGGATAATAAGAAGCAGCCATCACTGTAGGGTCCTCCAGTTAATTCTTTGGCCTCACTCCAAAAGGAAAGAATGAATGTATCCACAGTCTGGTCCCTCACCCCCAATTGTGTACAAATTGACAAACCCACTGTCAGTGACACCAAAGACTGCTGACAAATACTAAAGAAGAGTAAGTAAATGTGAAAACTAAGACTGTCAGCAGCCTTTATCCATTATTTTCAGAAAAAACCACCGACCAACAAGATGGAGGAAGGTTTCATGCCATACTCGAGTCAAAGTGCAAGGAACAGAAGTTGTGTGCCAGGTTGGATTAACTGCTGACTAAAATAGAATCTCTTGCGTTTTTTTTTAAATCACTGAGCAAGAAATGAAACAAATAGAAGTTGCGTTTATCTTTGCTTCCTGCTCTGGAAGAAGACATAGTGGCTCTGAAATAAGATTAAATAAATACAAGAGCTAGCTTCAATCAGGAAGTGCTGGAAATCTTACAGTAAATCTTGATCCTTTTAACTTAGCATGCTTTACCACGAGGCCATGTATGTTCAACCTCTTCAGGTTAGCTTAACCTTTGAGATTAATTTGAAGATCATGTGGGATTTGATTAAACACATGACAAGCATACACAGTAAAAGGAAGCAGTGCAGGCCATCTTATCAAGTATGACTTCAGTACAGCTAAACAGATTGCAACAGCGCATGAGACTGGAAACTTCTTGAAAAACAATGAAGAAGATAAAGGGAGTAAATAAAGTTACATCCTGGCTCCAGGACTGGTTCTGCCCAAAGAGTAAATACCTTCTCGTTGACAGTTCTCCATATGGAAAAGCAAAAGCATGCTGTAAGAACAGCAAGTCATTTTTACTCTAAATTATTGAAGCAAAGTATCTCTGCTTATTCATCAGGGAAACTATAAGTTCTTTTTTTCACTATTGCATTATTTTTTCATATATTCTTCAGCGGCCATGAAAGCAGGAAAAATATAAATTCCTACTACCATCCACCATTCAGACTCTTCCAACGACATAACATTCTGTGAACAGAGTGGATTTTCAAGAATCAATGAGCTAGCAAAATTTGTATTAAGACTCTTGGAATGCATGCTTTTTTGGCACATATAAAACAAGGAATTCAAAATGCTTCCAAGAACACAGTCCCAAGCCACACACCTTACATACTCCTGACTTAGCAGACTGCACAAGTCTGTTTACATTTAAAAGATCTAGGATTTACTATAAAGTTAAGCCAACTTACCCTGTGCCACAAAATCCAGCCATGAACACCATTCTGAGAAAAAAAAAAAGCTCTTCATTTCTGCTACAGAAATTCCTCTCTGATCCATTGTCAGAGAAGAAAAATGTCCACTTTTCCCTTCCTCTGCTCAGAACAAACTACCCTGAGAAGGTAAGAGCTTTCATATTAATTGAACTTTGTTCCACAAATGCAACAGGTGGCACAAGATGACTTTACAAATATATTTTTCTCCAGTAACGAATGCCACTGTTCTTGTAATTATCTCTTTAATTGCAGTGTTCTCCCCTTATGTCCCCACCCTGAATATTTACAGATTGCTGATATACCCAGTATCTGATACAGTACATTCAGGCTATAGGCTGAAGCCCTAAGCATATTTTCACTCATGTGAGGCTTTAACAAGGCATAGCAAAACTTTTCCACTCAGATATTCACAACACTATCTGGAATTAGTTGTACAGAGTTGCTCACTCACAGGTTTAATATTTCGGTGCAGTTTATCAGCTCTGCTATGGATTCACACCCAACTCTCCTCTCCAACTTTCTGCTGAAGAAAGTGCAAGGGCATTTCCAGCAGGACAGGTAATGGAAGTCTCAAGCGTGGAAACCCCAAGTCTCAAATAAATCCCTTTCAACATGTTTATCCAGCCAGCAAACGAAGGTGTGAATGTAGCAAACAGTAAACACAGCCTTACATGCCTGGACCCATCTAGCATGGGGACTAACAGTAATAAAGTTGTAGCGGCAGACTTTAACACTGACCAGAAATCTCAAGTGTTTACACAGGTTCCAGACAGTCTCTGGCTATGTTGAAGCCTTCAGGTACTTAAGTACATCTGCCATATTCTCATATTCAGTCTGACATACGTTCAGTCTGACATTTCCTGCATCCATGCATTTTGCTGTCCTGCCTGTAAGCTAACACTCCTCATACAAGAATGCCCAATATCCAACAGAAATATTCATACAACTCCAGGAGAAGATGTAGCACACCTCCATCCCCTCAGCTGACACGGAAGATGCAAGAGCGCTCTTCCTCTAGACTCCTCTTCATTGTCTGTCGTGGGTTACCCAGGCTGTGGATTAACCAAGCTTCGTCTGACTCTTTCACTACAAAAATCTATCAGTATTAGACACCCATGTTACAGCCCTGCCTCATTGCACCTCATCACAGAACTTTTTTGGATTGGATTGGAAGGACTCTGGGACACAGACAGTCTCCTAATCCCATCCATTCATTACATGCCCAGAGCGTACACACGAAAGCAAACCGCCTCAGAGCTTCAGACATCTTCATCAGAAAACCAACCTGAATCCAGTGTGAAAAGATGCAGACTACAGGATGCCTCCAAAGATACTCCCCATCCACGCTAAGCGCAGCACAGACTGAAGACAGATGTCTCTGGAGTGTCCACTTGCTAGACTTGTTTTACAGCTCTCGGTTCAAGCTGACCTACTGTTCCCGTTTGCTTAGAGAAAGCGGGAAGAGGGAGAATCTCAAAGCATGGTCTGTGAGCACCATGCCAGGAAACCCATCAAAGGGCCACAGCAGGTCAGCACCCTGGAAAATCTCCCCTGCTGATGGGAGACAGGTGTCCCCACAGAAGAATGCTTGAAGCCACGGCTTTCCAGGGCTGAAATCCTCCACAAACTCTACAACTGCCATCCCACCTGCCTGCAGTCGGAGATGCAGAAGCACGCAGAAAATGTACGGTCAGGGATGGATGCAGAAACCAGGATGCCGTCCCACACGAGCCTGGCTGTAGCAGCCTGGGCCCTGCCTGCCCAGGCAGGAGGGGCCGCACGGCACCTGGTCCCAAACCTCTGCATTCCAAAGAGCAAGCGTCACAAGAGCCAGGGCTCGACCAGGGTGAGGGGATAAAGGCAACACAGCCTGCCCTGGGTAAAAGACACCCGCAGAGAGCAGCACAATGAGGATTAGGCCAAGGAGGACAGATGTAACTGTCCACGAGCTGGTAGTAAATAAAATCTGCTTTGTTAAAATGAAAATAAAACAGGAGATGGATTTGATGAGGCATGAAGACTCTCGAAGCCAGCCCAGCTTCCCTTATTAAGGTAAATAAGTTAATGCAAAATCAATATACGAACTAGGACATTTATTGTTCATGTAAAGATTTCCATATTGTACATTAAAGATTTTAACATGTGGGGAAAGGGTGAAGTGACAGCAAGCAAACCTGCTCTCGGCAATTTCCAGAGATGCTAACGAAGAGAGAACAAAGCTCTGTAAGACCTGGGACAACAGGACAGAGCGGCTTAATTTTGTCACACGGATTAGAAAGACGCATCATCATGGGATTCACAGAATCACAAGCACATTTACTTCGGAAATACATGCTTGCCAAAATGGTAATTTTACTCAGCATAGCTACAGGACAGAAATGTTCCCAGGCTGCAGTACCTCTCACTTTCCACTGTCTAAACCCTTGATCCACCTTCTGTGTTACATTTGGTCTGGAAATGCCACTGAATGCAAAACGAGGTCTGCCACCAGGAAGGCAGGAAAACTCTTATCAGTCCAAAAGGCCATAAAATGGCTTTGACCAAAACAATGGAATAATTTTTACTGGATATATAAGGTTAACAGTAGAAGCATATAATTGCTTTCCTACTGTCAACACAAAATGGGTAACAGGAAGGAAAGGAAACAGAATTTTTGCATACTTTAAGACTTCAAACAGAAAAGGCTGCAACACAGTCAAAAGGAGTTTTGGAATAATAATAAAAATGGGTGGGAGAGAAGACAGACAACTGCCTACAGAAACATACAATTTTCTGACTATACACACCTATATATAGTGAAAGGAACCTGTAGGTAAGAGATGATTGTATAGCATTACAAGATTTGTATTAAGGATCTCAGTCTGAAGGAAGTTAGGCTAAACTGAGGAAAACTACCTATGTTTGAATGTATTCAGTATATTACATTTGTGTTTTTCTCCTATGCAGTCAAGGCTTTGCCTATACTTGAAATTATCTCCAAACTATTCATGGATGGCCAGCAGGCACCTGAAATTTTTAAGTACATAAACGTTATAAAAT
Source organism: Sagittarius serpentarius (assembly GCA_034782735.1). Lineage (NCBI taxonomy): Eukaryota > Metazoa > Chordata > Aves > Accipitriformes > Sagittariidae > Sagittarius > Sagittarius serpentarius. Next base: position 2,439,828 of record JAVKLA010000057.1, on the reverse strand, counting down.
AATAGGTGCAAGTGGTAACTTTTACAGCTACACTTTGAACTCAACTGCAGTGTGACTACTACCAAGTGATGGTTGAATCCTACATGAAGGTAAGACCAAAATTTAAGGAGGCCTTGTTTTGCTTTGCTTTGCTTTGCTTTGCTTTGTAAGACTGTATCCCATGTGTTTGAAATACAACTAATTTTTTCCTGACTTTTCTTTACTGTGATTAACATCAATTAACCTAAAAACTTTTTCTAGTATGAGCTGAACAGAATTAATCATTGAATCTTGATAATATATTCTTTAGCACTCCTGAAGGTACCAAACCTTGGCCTCATGAATGCCCAGAACTGGTAAGTCAGGAAAGGTGAAATCTTTACATTTCAGAAGTTACCAAAAAAAAAAGCTTACCAAAAACCCTTATAATTTTCATTCCAAGCAAAACAGATGACAAAATACTCAGTGAGCACAGTACAAAAGAAGGCATCAGCAAAAGGAACCACCAGAGACGCATTTTTCTCTATTGTTTTTTCTAAGAGTAAGTGTCAACATTAAAGAAAGGAATATTGAAAGGCCTTGAAAATTTTGTGTTTTCCTATAAAGGTAGCTTAGCTTATGTTCATTTCAACTTCATATGTTCCAAATTAATTTAAAAAGAAACAAAAAGAAGTCATCTTTTTTTAAACCGTAATAGGTCACTGTGCACATAAAACCGAGAAAGGATTAATTAATTCCTGAAAAATCTGCTTCAGCTTATCTCAGCCAGTCAGGGTTAACCTATTTCAGAGAAAAAAACCAACAAAATGTAGCTGTACTAAACACAAAGATTATATAATTACCAGTCACACTAACATATTATTACAACACATAACGTGTGAAACAGACTTTGAGTAAGTGGCAGCAAGTCCTAAATTTAGTACATTACACCTAAAGATCAGAGGCTTCCTAATTTTTTCAGTACAGTTACAATAATATTTTGGTGTAATTAGTTATATTTTTTAAAAGTGGAGCACTCAGTGAAGTTCTAGAGTATCAAAGACGGGTTGGTGTACAGCATTCAAATCTGTGTTTGTTAGATACTATCATACACCTGGAACTGCAAGGAAAAACGAGATACAGTGTTTTTCTCCAGGAAGTACTGGTGACAGAGAACAATCACTATCCATGAGTAACGTCTAATACGGATAAAGATATATATTTTTAAACTGTAACAGTTGCTGGATCCCTATATGAGTATGCTTTGAGGAAAAATACTCATTCCTGCATGAATCACCAGCTGAGAAAATCAGTAGCACCAATAATAGGCTACTTACTGCTCATAATCACCTCACATGCTGCTCAAATTTAAGTGCAACATTCTATGTAGATATAGATCACACTATAGGATCACCTATACATTCACCTCACCAGAGCATATTTGGCGTGAGTTATTTCGTGAGGGCCGTCTGCCATGAAGGATTTGGATGAATCTTGGTAGGATCCTAAAATGACTTTCATGTCCTTCCCTTAAAAGGCGGCGTTGAGACATGGATGTGTACCCCTGTATCTTCACCAAGTTAGTCACCAAAGGAAATAAAAAATCAGCTCTTCAGAATTACACTCTTCTAACACACTGAAAGATACTCTGATTTTGTTTTTAAATGTCAATGAAGCATAAAATTTCTTTGCCAAATTCAAATGCTACCAAAAAAGATTAAAAAAGGACACAGATTTAAAGAGCTGGAAATGGGTGCAGTGCGATTACTTGTATTGTATGTCCTTTCCCTCAGAAACCAATACCTGGCTTTACTAGAGAGAAGAAAGAAAAATCAGTTGTACTTAATGGACTGAAAATGCCAGGATAGTTTCTGCACAAAGCTGCGAGACCCTCTCAGTTCCTAGCAGGCTGCACTTAGCAGACAGGACATCTTGCCACAGCTTTCAGTCTGCTTTCAGTGTGACTAGTATGAATAAAGGAGGCACAGCTTCTCATGTAAGCGGGTCAGACTAGCAGATGAAATCTAAAAAAAAAAAAAAAAAAAAAAGTGTGAAACCATCCGTTTTTCAGTGTTTCATCCAAAATAACCGTACCCAAACTAACAGCCCTGTGTTGTTTCCGATGCAGAAAAGCCCCCACAAAACATCCAGTTTGTTAGTACACTCCAGCCGCACGTGGTGATCCGAAGCCGCTGCTTGTCCCAGGTAGCTGGTACTATCGCCTCCGTCTTCGCATCCTTCTCCTTAACATGCGGGGTGTTCAGTTGTTGCAAAGAGACATCCGACGTTTCCCCTGAAGAAGGGCAAGTTGAAGGTCTTTCTTATAACTTCACGGTCTTGCTCAAAAGTTCACAATTCACCACTCCAAAGGCAGAAATCTCAACGCTGATACTTGGTGGATTTCCTACTTCTGTGTCTGAAGCACCCTGTATTCCTCAGGGGCCAGTGCTATGCCCATGCCAGAAAATTAAAAGAAAATACCATTGTGAATACAATGTTGTCAATTGGAAACTCCTCTTCAGTTCGTTTGCCCTAAGTCAGACTCTCATCATCAATCCACCTCCTCTTCCTCCCCCTGCACTTGCACGTAAGTGAGGACCGAGCCCCTCGGAGGCAAAGCCCGTTTCCAGAGTATGTGAGCATAGAGGTCTTACAAGAAAAACCTGAATCTTCCTGGGACTTAACAAACAACTAATAGGAAGGAAGGGAGGGGAAATGAATCCCGGCTTTCTTTAAACATATCAGGAAACCCTACGCTGTCTGTTCCCTCGTCTCTTTCAATGCAGGAGAGAGGAAATTGATAATGCTGCTTTACTTGGCAGTCAACGTTTTCCTCTCAATTCTGTTTAACTATGTCCTGTATGGCCACGGAGCTGCCACAACGCCAATATATACCATTACGCACATCAAACTGAAGAAGTGTTTTGAAATACGGTGTACCAGCTATTACTCTGAAAGCAAATTCAAACAGACAACCTTCAGTTAAGCCACACTGAAGTAAATATTAAATAACTTGTTACAAAATACTAGCTTGAATGTACCTTGTTAACAGAGGAGAATCACTACAGTTTTAGCTGGAAAATGTTCACCTTTCAACATGAAATCCCAGGCAAATGTGACAATACTGAAATGTCATGATCAAGAAAAGTATCAAAATAAATAATAACCGATGCATTTCATGCAAATATCACTTGTTTCCAAAATTAATTATACTAAGCAGATGGACCACTGCATACTGCAGCCATGCTACTCACCCTGGATCAAAGGCCTACCAAGCTTATTTAAGTAACACAGGAATTAAAAGGAAGGAAGGGAACAGCTTAGAGGTGGAAAACCACAATGATGCACGCTGCCACTGTACTCTCTACTCAGGGTTCAAAGAAAAGACGAACTGAAGTGAGGCACAGCGTCCCTATTACACAGAATTCCACATTTTCTTGTGCTGCTTGTCACTGCGGGGCACAAAGCAGTAGATCTGGTCAGATACAAGGGAACAATAGCATCCACAGAGACAACACTGCAACCTGCTCCTTGCTGCCGAGTTTCCCAGTGGAAGCACCAAAGGTGACCAGGAGATGTCTGCGGCAGATTGCCAGCCATCAGGGCTTTCCTCCTGCTTGGCAAGCCACTGCTTGTGTGGGGCTTTTGGGGCACACCAGCCACATGAGCGAAGGACCCCGTCTGACAATTGAGTGGGACGCTGATGAAACTATACATCCTCTTCCAGCAGCCAAGCCACCAGCGGTAACACGAGGTAGACAGGACGAGAGGAAACAGCCTCAAGTTGCGCCAGGGGAGGATTAGATTGGATATTAGGGAAAACCTCTTCACTAAAAGAGCACTGGAACAGGCTGCCCAGGGAAGTGGTGGAGTCACCATCCCTGCAGGTACTTAAAAGATGTGTAGATGTGGCGTTTAGGGCCATGGTTTAGTGGTGGACTTGGCAGTGTTAGGTTTACGGTTGGACTCAATGATCTTAAAGGTCTTTTCCAAGCTAAATGATTCTGTGATTCTATGAAAAGTGACTCTTTGTCCCAGCAGTGTTTTGAGCGTGTGGTGACACTAGTGGCACAGAGTGGAAACCTCACCAACAATTCGTGCAGAAGATTATTACAATGAAGCAAAAGGACGTTCTCCTTGCTTTCTTCATATATCAACTGCACTCAGAAGACTGATGACGTGAGTTGTAAAGTTGTTAAATACACACAATCCTACTGAAAGCTAGCCATTAGCTACATCCCCGTCCACAAAACAAGCTTTTAATCTTCTTTCAAGCACTCAAATTTGTGCCTAGAAGCAAAGAAATTAACCACAACACGTGCAATCAGAAGGAAACAGATGGTGTAATGCAGTGTTTTCCAAAGAGCAGCAGCCTCTATCTCCAGGAAAATAATCTGAGTATTTTCCCTTGCCGTTGGCATTACTATAACAAAAGCTCCTATTAGAAGGATTTCTTCTATGCTGTGTATGGCATCAGCAAATTACATAGCAGTTTAAAGACAGTAATATTCTTTGAGTATTAGTTGGCAAAACCAACTAGACTGCACCTGTCTCTTCTTTCATGTCACATAAACAGTAACATTCAACGGGTAACACCTCCATGATTATCTTTAAATGACTCCAGACAGCCTGATGGAATCAACAAAATTGTGGCAATGAAACAGGGCTTATTTTTCTCATGCTTCATTTCCAGGTCTGTTTCTGACCGCAGGCGTAGTATTGCACATTGACAAAGTAGCTGCCACCCTGACTTACATCTGTATACTCTCTCCGATTCTTGCTTTCGTTCCCAGGGATTCTCACAATATTTTAGTACAATAACTTCAAGTTTTCTTGGGAATGATTAAATTAAGCTGCCATCACTTTCATCACTGTTGGGTGTTCTCACTGTTCCTTTCATCTTTTTGTTTGTACATCTCAAATGCCCTGCTGTGATTTTTCCTCCATATCCTAACAATTATTTACAGGCCCTTCCTTACATACTCACATGCAATCCGATGCTGAAATGTTCATATTATAGGACCATGTTCCCTCCTAACTACAGTTCAGGAGGCTCTGGCAGCAGCATCAACAATGCTCTAGTGTTTGTATATTTCTTCCACTCCTCAACATGAGCTATTCTTTGTATCTGCTGATACGCCACTGCCACTGGTGTTGCTGCTTCTCCTTAATTGCAGATCTCATTTTCCAGGGAAAAGAGTGCATCTCACAGACAAGAAAACATGGAACCTCTCATGCCTGGCACTTCAAGATCCCACCACGCAGACACCACATAGGAGTCCACCTGTGAGATCTGTATCTACCACCGATTCGGTCTTTTCCCCTGGAGTCCTGGCAGGGAAGAGTTTCTGCGGAGAAACTTCAGTATCAGAAGTGCCATCAAATCCCCGATAAAAACCCAGAGGACTGCAGGAGAGATCTCGCATGAAAAATAAAAAAGACTTTGAAAATTATTTGAGGAATTGCATCTAACATGCACATATCCAGAGCTCAGAAATTACTGTTTCTTGGAACAGTTTCTAAAAAACAAATATAAGGGCACATACAAGCTAAATCTCATAGTCTTTTCAAAAAGCAGCAAGTGCCATGTGTATCTTTCAGCATCAGCACATTCGCAATAACACTGGAAATGAAATGAGGGGGAAGAAAAGCGAAATGTTGTTTAGATTTTTCCATTTAAAGCATGCTTCATCAATTATCTCTGCACACATTTTGTTGAGAACAGTAGTACAGAAAGCTAAATTGGACTCATGCTACATTACTGAACAAAATTATAATTTTCCACACATTAAAAATATAACATACAAGCTACTTCTAAGCTGAAAGGTAATCTGTTTTATGGAGTTGAACACCCATACACCATAACAAAGTAGCACTGATTGTTATTACACTTAGTCCTGAGCTTTCTTATAACCCTACATAAATGTTGAATTACGGCAAGTTGCTTGTGTTGATTTTTAAAATTAAAAACAAGTTGACAAAGATTAATCCATGCGAGAGGCTAGTCACTAGGCTCAAGCAGTAAAGAGTCAGCTAGAGGCTGATTTTAAATGAAAGTGTAGCTGAGACGTTAAAGACACAGAACTCGCTATTCTTACCCCCACAAATTCCACAGGGCTCTTGCAGATGGAAAAAGCTGAGAGAAAACCTGTCTGAAAATCTGAGAATTCCATGAATATTCTAGTATCCTTGAAATACAAGAAAAGAATCAACCTTCCTTTTTCAATGTGGATGAGATGAATATAAAGTTTAGATACAATCTTTGGCCTGTATTATTTTTATGCTTGTTAGAACTGGATAGGTGTGCTTATATTTCACTTTCAGGTTACTCTGTCAGAACAGTCTCTAACAAAAAGTTTAGAACAGGCTCCCACATTGTAATCTACAGAATCTGTGAACTGAAATTACATTTAATAAAATACCATGACATATAAGGAGAAGCTGGAGAGGGGAGAACTCTCAGATATGAATGAAAATGTATCCTGGCAAACCTAAAAGCTACTACAAACAAACTCAGTATCTCCCAAAACCAGACAGTGATGAACATTCTCAATATTTTTATACTGATTTATTAAAAGTTAGGAGTTAAAAGAATTAATTGGTTTCACGAGAAATCTACACAGAAACCCTGAATTAAGTTACAAGAGCGAATTAGGTTAGTCGTCCAAGCTTAATCCTAACTGGATGTATCTGCTCAGAGACAAACCATGATTGTAATAAGCATCAGATGAATATAAGCAGATCAGGACTGAGATAAATGAACAGCTTGCAATCTATTTATACTTGCACATTATGCTTCTGAACCACAGCTGCCAGGCTTTCTTTAAAGCAATCTCTGAAAAAAAAATTAAAATAAATTGTAAAATCAATACAGAGTGTTTCATCATTTAAATGTACAATAAGAAACAAAAAAATTCATAAGATACAAAATTAGTGTTTTGATATTCTGGAAATGCTAATATTTAATTGTCAAGATAACAAAAAGCTTTTAAAGACTAACATCTGTCCCTCTAATTTAAGTAATATTATATCGCATGTCTGAATTTCCTGAGGGTTAGCAATAAATTTGACCCATCTCCAAAAGAACAAGTTCCTCCACCATTAGCAACAGAAAATACTCAGAAAATCGCAGTGGATCAGAGAATGGCTCTTTATGACCAGCCAAGCGAAGTGAGGTTTAACATCTAACCTCAAGATGCACTTCTAGTTTGTCCTTTAATGTAAGTCCTTTCACTTTTGAAGGCAACTAGCAATGAATTTCAAAACTGCAGAGATGTTCTGAGAAAGAGTAAGGAAACTGCACTTAGACTGGTGAAGAGCAGGATACCAGAACATGGGAAAAGCCTGATTAGCACCTGGTGCCAATCCAAAGCTGCAGGTAAAGGCTACCGTGATACTGGAGCTCGCTATGCAACTGCCACCACCAGTTCACTCGTTTACTTAAATTCTATTAGGTAAAATGCCCTGGCAAATGACAATTACAGGTTGGGATTGAGCAGATTTGTTAGAGGTATGAGGCCTGCCTTCTTGGTCAGAAGTGAAAGCACGTGAAGAACAGGAATCTGTTCAGATTAGGAAGCTCCTGGGAATTATTTCAGTCCTATGCTTGATACTGGCCCACGCTTTCACGCCAGCACACCGTCTCTGTGTTCAGTACCGACTGCTGCTGCTGTCAGCACACACAAGGGAGGGGGATGACCACGGCAGGCGGTGGGCCTGTAGAGAGGGGATTTTTGCAGCAAGAGAAGGAGAAGGAAAGTTATGGGAGACCTTTGATGTCACTGCACAGCTGTGCCTGCACACCACGGAGTCACTGCAAGGGGAAGCTGCTGATGTAAACCAGATAAAACAACTGGCATCAAAAAGAAGTGGCTTAAAATGGTTTATCCAATATAGTTTTATTGACAATGTCCTGTAAAGATACTGCAGTTTCAGGCGTATTGGCCATTCCCCGCACGTACACCCTGGGACACAGTGGTCACTCCTACCATGTGCCAGCTACGTCTATATAAATAATAATCAAACTAAGGAGCTGAGAGTAAGTAGTTGCCTTTATACATTAAGTTATGCTAGTGGAAGCTCTGTTCAAAAATCATACGCATCTAATACATATCTATATAAACACGTGAACATATAAAAATGAGTAATACATGCAGCCAACAACATTGACTGACCTTCCAGCAAACAGCTCTGCACAGAATCAGCTGACGAAGAGAAAGCCAAAATTTGATGTTGAAAGAACTTTTGCTGGAATTTAGGAATACTTCAGTTATGCTCAAAAGAGAGTTCTCGTTCAAACATTGCATCTTTTAACAACTACAGCAGGTACACAGTTCTTCCCCATCAGGTTGATTTCTGGCAGAAGCAGCCAGAGAGGGAAAAGGGGGGCTGTATGCATTTATACTCTGGCCAGACACTGTTGCTCTCCCCAGCCAGGCCTGCCACGTTTGAGATGAGTGATCAGCTCACTAATGAAACCTGCAATTCCTTAATTTCTCTACAGGAGACAGAGCAACCTCTTGCACCACTTAGGAACACGTTTCTCAGTTGTTCCGAATGGCTGATTTTGCTGAGGTTCAGGACACTGCCAAAGCCATGATTAGATGGGTCATTTTCAGAAGGTCTTTTCCTGAAGATGATACCTTTGACAATTAAAAATGTGGAATATGGTATAGACCGCTGCTGCATCTACACATCTAGACCGCTCCCAGAAAGGGTAGGCCCTGTCTATGGCTTATGGTGTTCTCAATAATCTAGTGTGCACAGTGAGAAATGACTGCTGTGCACCTACATAAACAGATGACGTCGTCTTGCTGTGCTACCGCAGGCCAGAAGCATCCTTTGAGCCTTTGGTCTCTGCTACTGCAATTTCCTTCCTCTGAAAAATGTTCTCTGTTGCCATGTGCTTTGGACCCAAGGGATCCTGTGCTCAGCTCTCACCTTTTACTCTGTCAGACTTTAATTCTTTTCCACATTTAACAATCCTCCCTCTTTAGTCTCTCCATGAATGGGGTATTAATAAAGCAAAAGAGATTTCGGTTGAGTAGCTGCTTTGAAATTCTTCCGCATGCACTGTTACACCGATTACAAATTTATATGGCAGTAATCCACTCAGCACAAACGAAACAGTGCTATTAATACTTCACAAAGCTGGTATGCAGCGATAAGTAATACCTTTTAGAGACCTTTCAGAAATGCTGTAAAAACCCCTAGGCTGTAAGAACCTAATACAATTTTTCTCAGGCTACCGTTAGGATGCAGTGCAGTAGGTTTTTCCACTGCAACTTTCTGAAATGGCCATAGGGGTACAAGAGTGACAAATCACGTAAGTGCTTCGAGAAGGAATGAGATATTCATAATATTAATGAACACAAAGAATTCCTGAACTGCTGATTTTGATGATCACTCATGTAGGCCTCCAGCAAAATGGGATTTTCCCCGCGTACAGATAAGCACACTTAATTGAACAGGGGTGAAGGGAATTACCAGTGGTACATTCACCAGTCCAAGTTTTAGTCTGTTCAGAGTTAGTTTGCCTCGTTCTGCTTATCAGCTAGTCAGTTCTAATAGACATATTTTAATTACACAGTCATAATTAAAGACATTCAAGCAAACAGATCTAAACACACACTGACAGAGACCAAAGGTCTTTATGCCATCTGGGACTGCAAAGGACTAGGACAAGTCTGCATTTAAGTTTGAAAATGACAAGCTTTTTGACAACTAAGAATCAACAGACAATTTCCTTCTGAAAACATAAACCAAATGCTGTATGATAGGCAGTTACTATAGCCGTAATTCTCAGAAAGACTGAGAAACTCATTCCATCTATAGTGTCTTATCAGCAAGCACCAACACTGAATACAGCCACAATCACAGAGGCACTTTGTCCTGACTCCATACTGCTGCCAAAGGGAGGGTTCCTGCTCCCAGTAACTTCTTCCTCTTGCTTCCTTGGTGTGGGCATTTGCATTTGTGCAGCTGCGTGGTGGACTATACGTGGATATGTTCCAGGCAGGACAAGCAGGACAGGGATACATGATGTGGATCCTGGCTGGAGAAGTCAATAACGCTAGCATGCAATGCGGCATGTGGAAAGCTGCTGAAATTATAAATACCTACTGAACTCCAGGTTGGGTGTATTATTTAATGATTATTTCCTAAAATGAGTACTGCAAACTGTGTGTGTCTCTCTTGAATTCTTCAGCAGAGGTCTTCACATGATTTAATAAAATAGTCCTACTGATTACTATTTATGGCTATACACTTAGAACCCCAATAAAGGCACAGTGGGTAAATGTAACATTGGAGTTGCAGTCTACAAATAAATTATTACATCAAAATGTGTTGAAAGACACTGAATATTTTGTGAATTAAATATATGAAGTAGAAATAGGCAGCGATGAAATCATGGCTCCTCTTGACATAGTCATACAGCATGAAAACACCGAGGGCAATAACTTTGTTAGTATGGAAGCTACCGAGAAAGAAAAAGTCAAGAGATTAAAAAAAAAATTAATCATAGCTTATACCTGAGCAAAAATATTTCCCTGCATATTCTCTCATGTGGATAAAGCCTGCAAAGGGTACAAAATGTGGATCCCCATAGCTGTAGAGCTGTACAACCAAAGGTCAGTTCCAGTCAACAGCCCCTTCCTCCCTCCCAAATTTTGGTCTCATTTGTTACGTTTGGATTCACAGATCATTTTTTTTCCAGACAATCTAAATGAAGCTTCTGACTTGTCAGTTAAAGACAGCATTGTGCTAGCAGTTTTTATTTGTCTCTTCTTTATACAGAAGAAATGTTACACAAGCATGGATTGCTGTGCCTCAAGGATGTATTTCTGGGAAGTGTGACCATTAAAAACATCACCCCATTGCTTCACCCTTCGTCCTCAACTGACTCAATCAAGCCCAGTTTGTTTGAGGAAGACAATGACGACACTGAAAGGGGAACTATTCAGGAAGAGGGGCACAAATGCTCACCCTGAAAGACTGATACTGGGGACTTGGTCTCAGGGATGAAGCAGTTGGGACCTTTGAGGAGGGTGATCTGCTCCAGAAAGCTGGCATCTCTTCCAGGTAACAACTCTGATCCTGCTCTCACTGCTCCATCTACCATGCCATATATACTGTCCCTGTGCATTTAATCTGTGTGCATTTTAGTCCCTGCACAGATCCCCTCCACCCCACAGAAAAACTGCTTTGCTCTCCACACAACCTTCGGTGTTTCACCTGGGTGACTGACAACAGTTAGCAGAGCAGGGTGTTCAACAATCAGCAGTGGAACTCCAAACCCAAGGACAGGCTCATCTCGGGAACTGGCCCTTTCGTTGTACAAACATAAATCAGAGACTTGGTCACAGGAGCAATCTTTGCTCAGATTTGTGACGTGAAGAGGGCACGAGCAACAGGTCTGCACAGGATGTTTTTTATTTTGTATCCTTAAATACAGGCAGCGCATCTGGAAAGCATCATGTCTATTGATCTTCCCCATCAGAAGAACATATGGGATTCCCAGATACACCCCAGGAGTGAAAAGCAGGTAGGAAAATGAAACAGAAAAGGCACAGATGCTGCAGTTCATGTTAAAGATATACAATAATCAAGTATTTTAGAACTTCCCAGCTGCTCTCGAATCCAAATAAATCCAACTCAAACCAAAGTTGTATCAGAGAAAAGGCTGTTCCTGAGTGCAGAAACTTTACAGAATACAGGTTTAACTATAATTTATATAGCTCTTTATTAAACTGTGAATTATACCATGAAAGATTTCTTGGGTCAAACTTCTGTGGCAGAGCATTCTGCTTTACAGCTACATGCCTGGACTTTGCTGCTGTCCTGGATACTTACAATATCTTATAACATTTCCCTATGTACAACCATTTAATTCTCTTCAAACATTTAAAACCAATCTGTGAAAACTACTACAATGTATAGTATATGAATAAGGCAAAACAAAACAAAAGCCAGTAAAGAACTGAAAGAATCAACCGGTTACTATGAAAACCAACCGAACCAGATTATTTTAAGTAGTAAGACCTAGAAGCCTTCATAAAGTCATTGTGTTTCGATCTATTAAAGATCCATTTAGAGGGAACAGCAAAATTTTTTGCTCTGCCACATTGGCACTGGAGCACCTGCATGCTTTCCTGCAAAAGTTTTAACCAGTGGGAACATTTTTAACACTGCAGGCTGCCAGCAAATTCCACCAGCCAGCCAGGCAACAGGTCCCATGTGCCCTGTCCATGTACCCAAGGATGCAGGAGACTCCTGGAACGTCTCCATCCTGGAACATCTCCACCCTCGGAGGCATTCAAGACTCAGCTGAGCATGTCCATAAGTAGATTGTCTTTGAGCAGGTGGTTGGACTAGATGACACCGCAGAAGTCCTTTCCAATCTAAATTATTCTATTATCATCTTGCCCATTTAGCTCCCTCGCTATTATCCAGTTGCGCTCACTGCTTTGATTCCCACAGAGAAAAAGGGAAACATTTTTGGTGCTTAATTTATATCGGTTGTTTCAATTTTCCAGTGAATTAATAATTTAGCAGAATTTTATCTTCCCCATTTTAGAGTTATGTGAGGAGGCCAAGCAGTAAAATAAAACATTAAATTATTTACAAGTTGTACACGCATGCAGGCAGATAAATGGTGTAGCATTATATATTTAACAGTTGTTAGAAAGTACAGAAACTGTAAGGATGGTAGCCAAACTCCTTTGTCAAATGAGAGAAGAGTAGTCTTCAAGTCTGTGTTAATTTTTTTAGACATGAAAAACAGCTAAAGCAAATGTATTTAAGGTAGATCTAAAGTCTGTACAAACTTCAGAGCTACCAGAGTAAGCAGTTTCTGGCTGCAAATGAAGGAATAAGGCTCCATTTCTCTCTACTGGCAGAATTCTTCACAAAAGGCAATTAAAGCTCTGCTCCGTGTTTTCGCAGGATGGAACTGAATAAATAACAAGTGTGCAGAACTTCCAAGCGCTGGCAGCTAATTAGGTTATCACAGACTAGGAGAATAAACTGTAAATTCACTTGTAATGGGTGGACAGTGCTATAAAACATTGAACAGATCCTAAATGCTCAAGTCTCCAATTACCAACTCTATTCAGTTTGCTTAAATGATGGATTATATGTTCTTATTTTGGCACTCGAGAAATAAAGAACTAAGAAATAACATTAAACTGCTGAATTTTTATACTACTCCAAATAACCTCACACATGATGAAGACAAGTATAGCAAACAGAATTCCTCATAATACAGCCTTTCTAAATGTATTTACTGTCTTATACATGCAGCTGAACAACCTCTTTCAAATAAAATTTAACCAGAAATAGATTTGAAAAATGGAAATAGGTTTGAAGTACCATTCTCTGAATATTTACTACAAAGTAACCAACATACAGAATTAAATACTGCTATAATTTATTTTGCCCTGCAACTTCACATTTTTCTTGTAAACTCATTTAAAAGATAGTTTTTTCTTAACGTCCATATATTTTACACAAAGACCTTCTGTTAAAATTCATCTGGCTATCTGACCCCCCCTTTCCCCCAAATGCACACAGACAGACTTAGTCATTAAAGGAGTGGCTGAACAAGATCTCCTTTCTTTTCTGAAGGGGGCCCCTCTAACAAAGGACTTCGGAAAGTAGTCTTTATTGTTAGGCAATGGGTGATGCAATCTTTTAGGGCAGTGAAGATTTAGGATCTACTTCCTCTGTGTTCTGACAAATAGCCACAGCTCTTACCACATTCTGCCCTCTGGGTTTGACAAACTGTTACGGCTTGTCATTGATTTGAAGTTGAGCAGGAGCCCCTTTGAGCACCGAACACAAGCTCCACCATGCCCAAAAGGTAGTTTTCTAGCCATCAGATGTGCAAAGTTCTTAAGCTCTGGTGTAACGACAGCAAGAGGAAAGGGCAAAAGCACCGCCAGCCTCGGGGCTTGCCATGGCTCCCCAGAAAGGCTCAGTCTGCCCAGGAGCTCACTCCTTTCCCTGATGCAAGCCCCTGCCTCCTCTCACCGGTGTCATCTTTTAGTGGAAGGAGACGCTACCAGGAGGCCTGTGGAAGGGAAGGGTCTCGGTACAGGGGAGGCTGGGGAGGGGCAGCAGGGACTAAAGGAGAGCGCAGAGGAGATACAGGCACCGGGAGAGGAGGTGTAGTGTGGTGCTGGGTGCAGCAGATGGACCTCAGGCAGGAGACCAGAGGACGGACCTGCTTAGGGCAGCAGTAATGCGGAACCAGAAGGCCAAGATGAGAGTCAACTTCGGAGGACTCATATGAGGAGAGGAGAGGGCAGCTCTACGATGCAAGGAAAACGGCTTCTGGCTTTGCCTGAATGCCCATGTACTTGCTGTTCGGTGCTGGCTGATTGATACTTCACTTGGAGCAGCCGTTTTGCTGTAGCGTATTAAAGACAGACAAGCAAGACTTGGGATTATCCCATTCATATCATACCAACAAAGAAATGTTCCCTACCATGCAGGCAGGTATAGAGGGGGAGGGAGAGCAGTGCACGTGTGCGAACAAGACATCATGATAAGAAACAACCTAATTACAGCTTTTTTTTTTATATTACAAGTATTGATTGTTTAGGGGCACAAATTTTAATGAATAAAAGACAATGCCTTGGTGAGTTACCTACTTTTACATCATCTTGTAGACAATGATTAGCGGCTTACAGAGCAAAAAATGCAAAGCCTTGGAGGAGCAAACATTTGGCAGTCGGACAACCCTAGATGTACCTTGTTTGCTTTTCAGAGTGTATCTTCTGCCTCAAATCCATGATTTAAGGCACCTTTCCAACTGAAAGAAGAAACTTGTGGGCTTGAATATATTCTCATCAAACTGCAAGACAACAAGAACTGATAGCATATGCAAAGTAGGAAGTATAAAAATATGTATTTCTCACATTAACTTTGCAAGTATTATAAATAAATAATAGAAGTTAATAATCAGTAAATGACCAAAATGTTCTCAGATAACATTTAAGATAAATAATTTAGCACTTCAAGATAAGTTTATTATGAGTATAGACTTCTAAATGGAAAAAAGAAACATCTAACAAGCACGTTTCATATCAAGGCTAGCAAAACAGCACATAGCTGCCACATAATTGGGCTTTTCTGGGTCAGAACAGGGTAAATGGCAAATCTTAACAATATTCATAGCTCTCAACAGATGGCTTGGAAAAAAAGTCAAAAAAGGTGTCTCAGAAAAAAAAATAATACCTTCTAGTTCTTCTTATCATTGCAGTTGATCACTTACAAATACTTAAAAGTTGTTAGTAATATAATGTACGCTTTCTCTCTACTTTAGTTTAAGCCATAATGCTTCTCAGATTCTTTTCTCCCATTTAATTTTGGATTCAGCTAAGGCAAAACTGTAAAATGCAGTTGATAATATTGACTGAACCAGAAAGGAATAGAAACAAAATGTCAAACTAAAATAACACTTCTAGACATGATCTGTATATTCAGCTCTCAGCCTTGTGCCTTGCCAGATCACCATCCTGTGGCAGGTTTGTTTCTTTAGACATAGTGCAAGGTCAAGATGCAAAGGGAAACAGTCCCTGTCAATCACTGGTTGCACCTGCATCCCATTTACTCACCTTGTGAGTTAAAAATGTGGTACTTGAAGAAATTCCTGTACTGGTTATACATACTAGAAATCTGAAATGCCCTGTAATTTCTAATTATACAGTTTTCATCTTCAAAAGCTGCTGAAAAATACTGCTTGAGGCATCACGTATTTGCTCAAGAGGTGTGAAGAATTTTGCAAAAGAGTTTGGATAAGTGGTGCCATATAAAGTGTAACTATTGCTACCTTTTACAGCAGTGAAATGAAATTTTGTGTAAAAACAAATTGTGTACAGATATCACATCTTAAACTGCAACAGTCTTCAGTTACAGGCCGGGGGAGAATGAGCAGAAATGTCATATGTTTCTAGTTCATGCAACATGGAAGACTAACAGCCTGATACTACACCCACCAAAATAAACACCAACATAATTCATGAGCTCAAAATGAATTAACTTGAACCCTGACAGAGGCAGGCATCAAGAAGTCAAAAGTCTCAGTCCAGAAACTGGGTTTAATGGGCAGTGGATCCATGCAGATCTCTGCAGAAATCCAGTACCCACAGTACTGTAACAAACAGATCAAGAAGCATCTCTGCTTTGCCAGCCAGCAAACCAGCAGCCGTAATGTTCTATCACAAAATACCCTTTTCAGATTTGAGGTTAACCAAGACAAGTAAACTTCTAAAGAGACGACTGTATTTGACTCAGTAACCCAGGAAACACAAATTACCGGAGATGGTCACAAAGACCGGGAGTTTCACCGTTTCTCCTCTGGATTAACTGCAGAGCACTAGTGAAGGGACAGTCCTCCCCCATCCCTGTTCCTCCAGTGCCACAGCCATGCGTTCCCACTGCTGCCCTGGTATCAGCTCAGACGACCACAAGGTGAGGCAGGGCATCCTACAGATAAGACATTAAGCACACTTCTCTCCCCTCCACAAAAAAAGAGCAGTCTTCTGTTGAATCAACAGAACCAGCTCAATGGTTCAAACAATTGCCAGGTACCCGTCTCTTGCCTGATGCAAGAGAAACCGTGGGAAGCCAAAGGCAAGGGAGAGGAAAAAAGTAGGACCAACTCTTTCTTCAACAGCTTAGTTTCACCAGATGGCTTGTGGGTTAAAAATGCATTTTAACTTTAGCCAAGGGTGTTGAATATCCATGGACGGCTCCCAGGACAGAGGCAATGCCGCGCCTTCCAGACGCAGCTCAGAGGAGCTGGCTTCTGCACTGATGGGTGATCAGAGAACACTGTCCCTCTCCACTCACCATAGCAGGCGGCTCAGATCACCCTTATTAGACTAAAACTGGCCTGTGCAAATACCTGCCTGTAGTAAAATGCCATACAGAATAATGTTCTCTATCTAGGTATCCGAATTCCTCAATTAAATGAAAGCAGGGCTAAGAGAAGTTATATGCTTATGGAAGCACCTTTTCTCTACATTGCAACCAGTTACAGTATTTACTAGTGCTTTGGCACAGAGCTCCTTCCACACCTCTCTCACGTTATCCAGAGGTAGGCTGGGAAGTTATTTCACAATAAATGCAAATAGGTCATAAGGCCAAGACTTCCAAAAGAACAAACTTCATCTGCATAAAGCCAAATGAGGCTGTCATTTTCCAATTTTCCAACATTCATAATCAAGTACAGTGTGATACTACACTCGCACTCATGAAAAAGTATATCCAATTCTGACATTTTTTTAAAGAAAGTATAGAGTTGAATTTAAGTGATTAATTGTTCTTGCCGAGGCAACTGATAGCCAGATAAAGCAAATGCAAATCACACGAGGACAGGCTGCAAAGTCTCTAGTAGTAGTCTCTAACTACAAAATGGAGCTGATTCTTCGCACGGGATAATCCTCCCAACTGAACAACTTTTGAATTGGACAGTGCTGGGCAATTATTTCAGCATGCAGGCAGCTCCATTACTTCCTCAAGTATGTGGTATTTTGCTATTCAGCCATGCATTCTATGACACAGTTTTATAAAACAGAAAATCAGGTTCTTTACATAACTTTTTATGCTGCCTCTGCCTTTAGAAAGAATCATGACTTATTTCTTTTTCCAGCAAAGTCTAATGTCTCTAACCTGTTTTTGGAAATGAAAGAAAGAACAATTTTAGATAATAATTTGGTTACTCAGACATACTTTACACTATCTGTGCAGTAAAAGAAAAGAGAATCTTTTTCACAGGCTTACATGATTCTGAATATGGCATCTAGAAATAAAATACACATTATATTGCAGTCACAAGAATATTAAAGCCTCCTCTGCTTCAACAACACCATTTTCCTAAATACTGCTAAGCGTAAATTTCCAGCATTTTTTAACGGAAATTTTTTTGCCGCAAGAAATTACTTCTGGGGGAGAAAAAAAAGTTTTTTCTAATGAACATTTCTTAGCAGTCGGTTGAAATTCTGCTTTTAGTAATAAAACATATTACAATCGATTCCAGTTTGAAAAAAAAAAATCACTGAAATTTGCTTTCTTCCTTTGTGCTGATAGCTTTAGCAGAAAACTGCCTTCTCATTACATACATGGCTAAAGCTCTAATAAGGAAAACATTCTAATCCACATACTGAGGGCAAACCTAGGGCAAAAGATGTGCTTGCAAGGTGGTTTGGGACCAACTGTTTTCAAAAAGTTTCCAAAGTTAAGAACTTTATTAAAAATGGTTGTTGTTGGGTTTTATTTTTGTTTTTTTTTAAACTGGCCTAATTTATTAGGTGGCAGTAATGTGGTTTACTGCTAGCAGCCAAACTACTGCTTGACATTAGAAACTTTTGTTTAGGGAAACAGCAGTTTTGTTGACTAACCATCTAACATCTGTCAAAGCCTACCAAGCTAACCAAGTGTTGACTCTACGCCATACAAAACCACAGTTTTGCATTAAGCATTGTGAAATGTGATATTTTATGCCATTTCCAATCAATTTTTTAAAAAAAAAAGTTACAAAGATGAAAACTAAAACACTGGAGCAAAAACGCTCATACCTTTCTGTTCATAACATAACTTCAGTTGCTTACTGACAGAAGCGACTGAGGTGAAGAACAAGACCAGGTAACAGCCCTGGATATCAAGGTTTACCTACAGCCATTGCCAAACAGCCGCCACACAGTCTCCAGATAAGACAACGTGAGGGTGACGGCTGTTGCCCCAGGCTCCGGCTCAAGCCATGCCCTGACTTTATCAGGGGAGGAGACCCGCAAGTGCCAAGCCCTCCCTTGCCCTGCTCCCTCCCATCCCAGCCCATCCCCAGGAAAGGAAACCCAGGTGACTGAGCGGGGCAGGAACCACAACAGGACTCCCACCTCTGCAAGCAGAGGACCAGACCTGTTAAGAGATACTGTGGGGCATGCACCCCTTATTCTCCCAAATAGGAGCAGGCACAGCTAGAAAAACTGCTTGAAGCCCACTGACGGTACTGTGCAGCGATGCGCCTGACCTTATTTCTTGCCGGGAATGTTCCTCCCTCATCAATTCCACCACGCTTGTCTGACGTTTCCTTTTTTGCTGGGTCGAATAGAGATAACAAGTTACTTGAGGCAGGGAGCTGTCAAGTGCAGTATAGCTCATCCGCAAAGGGCTTGGCAGGCTGTGCAGCGCGATACCCAATAACAAAAATAGAGCACAGCAGATGACCAGCCTTTAAAAAAAAGTTTCATTTATTCATAGCTTAATAACTTACTAATTCATTACCTAATGTGTTCTTCGCAACACACTTTAAAAATCGGGCTTTCACCCTCAAAAAATTCCTTTCTAAAGGCATTAAAAGTTCAAACTAGGCTTTCTTCCCCCCAAGTATTTTGTGAATGCAATGGTAATTTTCAAAGCCTGAGATCTCCAACATTAATGATGATACAAAATTAAATCTGATACTTTTAATAACTTCTTCCTGAGTACTTCACAGCTCCCATGAACTGCAGCCAGCGCAGCTCCTGCGGAGCACTTTGAGCTCAAGGGACGAAGGGCCAGTGACGGCGCGAGCGGCCCATGGAGACCCAGACAGGATCTGGGGGCGGGGGGGAGTTCTGCAAACCCCCCGGCACAGCACCCAGCGCAGCCCAAGCTCCCTGCACAGGACAGCGGCACGCACACGGTGAGGCTTGTGAGGCCCCACAGAGGCCAACGGACAAAAAAAGCCCCCCATATGACTGCCCCACAGCTGATCTGCCGCCAGGAGCAGGAAGCAGAGAGAAGGGTTAGGAAAGATTGGAGAGTGGGCATACAAGTTGTCTTCCTTCTTCTTCTTCCATGTATATCTTTAAACCTGAATACTGTACACTGCATTTGCTCCTATTTACTGTCATAGGGCTAACTCGCTATACCAGCCATGTATCACACGTCTCACACGTCACGGAAACTCGCAGACTGGCTGTCAGACCAGCAAGGCTGCCGGTCCAGGGTGGTGGGGATACTGAGTGAGCGGGAAGGCTCCTCTCTCTCGTACCACTGCCTGCTCCTGCCTTCCTTCTCGGCCAGGACGCACACCAGCGAGCCAGCAGCGACGCCCCAGCTCAGGCAATGCCCACGTGCAAAAGGTCAGGAGCTACTTGATGGGAAAGGATGGGAGAGGAGCTCCTGAGGGAACAGCGGGGAACAGGAGGGGCTTCTCCGCGATGCAAGTGCCAAACGGTAACACCCAGATCCCTTCCTGCCTTGGCAGCCACACGTCGGGACTGTCTCAAATACCTATATTTCCCTTCAAACCACTCTTGGATCTCTCTAAACTCTCACCCTCCTTAGGGGATAAAAATTTAAATCCTGCTTGTTCTTACCAGCTCTGATAAGGGTTCTCTGCGGCATCATATAAATGTCAGGCAGAGTCTTTACTGAATTCAGTCCTAGACCATTACCCTAGAAGAACCATCAGTGGGGGTGAGAGGGTGTTTAAAAATAATGTCAAATTAAGCCCAGAGTAACGGTTCTGTTTCCGTGTTTTAAAAGGCAAGTGCTAGGATGCAGAAAAGCTTGTTCCCAATTTTCTGAAGGCCAGATGGGAACGGTCAGTACTACTTTAACTTAGAAAACTGCTAAGCACACTGTGCAAGATTAACAGAGTATTATTTAGTGCATAACTTCACTCTCCTGACACAAAATGTATGGCAGCCCTCTGTGCCATCCAGCTTTTAACAGACCCTTTTAATTCCCTGTTAGATCTTCAAAAATGTAAACAATTGCTTTGAAAAACACCTCTACCTGCCATACTGAAATAATTCATCTTCTGTCTTCATACAACAACAGAGAGAAGCTGTTTCTATTAATATCCCTCTCCCGCTCTGGGCTGTGTGCTCTCAAAGCAATTCAGGTGTACTCTTTTCAGAGGAACTGACTGTGAAACAACGATGGCACCAAAGTCAGAAGCAGAAGGCAATGTCCTTGAAAGGCAAGTAAAGCATGAGCTGGGGGTAGGAAACACCAAAGACACTCAGCAGAAGGAAGTTAAGAAAGTATACAATTAGAAAGCTGAGAATGCTATGTGTTGGTTTATATTTTTTTCTTACCTTTACTTCATAAATTACTTCTCAAGTGATTTGTCTGATGTGGGAATTACCATTTTTTTCTCTGTAAGCTGCTGATACCGTTTTGAACAGCATCAACAACTTCAGTGGCTTCCTCTTGCTCCCTCCAATGCACTCAGATGCTCTTTGCCTCTCTTTACCTTCAGATCTCTAGTATCAGAACTCCAAAGTACATCCCACAGGTCACTTGCGGCCTCAGCAGCCTTTGCACAGAACCCAGAAAAGGAATTTTTGACTGTGGCTGTCCTTGACAAAACCAGCTGTGCCAGGATCACAGCAAATGTCTGGGTCCTGAGCAGACTGGAGCTGTCTCATAATTAGAGCCTGGCATCTCTACTCAAGCATGAATTAAGTAATGACGATGAATTTTCATCACTCTTGCAATTCTGTGTATGTAGGTCATATTCCATCACAACTATTAAACACAAAGCTATTGTGTTTCAGACACTGTATTACAGGGGCACCAGCTTCATGTCCTACTAAATGACTGTCTGTGAGTAAAACATCCAGAAAATCTTTTTATACTACCTCGTTTCTGCCAGCTTTCTATTCCCATCCAAGCTGCACAACCAAACACACCTGTTTTGCTTCCTTACCCCATCTTTCTCCTTCTCTTCTCTACTTCCACTGTCAATAGTCCTCAAAGTAAGCTGCGAAAATCCCTCCCTCAAACATAAACGTGCTTTTTTCTCTACTTTGTTTCACTGAATGTTTGTGTGGGAGCTTTTATTTTGTTCCGACGTATTTTCACAAGAATAGGCCGTTTTATATAAATGTACTTTGCCATTACAAGTAAGCTGAACATTTGAGTAAAGTGTGTCAAAAAGTGAAATGCTAAGTAAAGAAAGCATCAAGGTGCCTTTGTTAAATCTGTCAGGTAGTAGCAACCAAGTTACAGATTTGCCTGGAAGCTGAAAACAAAACCCAGCAGAAGAATTGCCCGGTGTTTGGGGAGAGAAGTGCACGGTATATGGCAGCGAGAGGGGACAAGACAGGGAAGTTTTGCCCCACCACACAGCAGGCATCTGCCTGAGAGCTCAGGCTCTTCTCAGAGGCAGGCAGGGAATCGGACAAACCCACTCTTAGTTTTCATTTCACCACATGAATTCACCAAATGAGTCTCTCATTCGTTACTGCAGTAAATAAAAAAATTGAAAATGATGAGATAATGGAAATAGGGAATAATCAATTCAAGTACAGGTACTCATTGGCAGCAGGATACAGAGCCGTAGGGAACATTAAAGTTTGGCAGGGCCTTTCCACGGCAGTTGCTTCAGGAAGTATCATGCCTGTAGTAACACACGCAGGGTGAACACGGAAAGAGGAAACAAGTCAGTCATGCAACATGCCGGTTCGTTTAGTGTACTCCAGGGGCCAAAAGCTGATGCAAGGCTGGGTTTGCAAAGCCGCTGTTAAAACATAGGTGTGTGACATGAGTTATCCTGGACTGACCGGCTAAGTAACACAGGGTAACATGGAGCGACAACCAGCAGCCCAGGACAAAATACTGACCAGAGTAAAGCACTTTGTCTAGCCCAGAAGCCAGACACAGGACTGCTTACAGAAAGCCTGTAATTTATCGTTTGATATTTTCAGCAACAAAGGTTGTAGCCTGAAGAGTCATTTTTAAAATCAGCTATTTGTATTCTCATTATTTTCTGTTTATATCAATTATCCTGTTGTTTCATATGCAAAGCTACCCTCCCTTTAAATTCATCAGGCTATAGGCAGGAGTTGAAAGAAAAGGAAGATGTATTTCTGGCTCAACAAGAATTAAGACTATAAAAGAACTAGGACAGTCACTTCTTGACGCGAATTTTCTGCCTGCTACGTGAAGTGCTGAAGGCAGAAAGACTTTTGGTAAGACTAGCACTTAGCAAATGCCTCAAGCACATGAAGGGGGACAGCACTTACACCCCTGAAGTAACAGCACAGGTGGAAAACAAGAGCCTACCTACCGCACAGCAGTGCGGTTCTCAACTTGCCAAATATCTGTTTGCCCAGATTATCAATTTTAAGAAGGCAGACTGCCGCCAAACAGCATTACACACCTACGTCCTCAAAACCAGGTAGTACCACGCTACGCTGTGGATTATCAGCTTGCCACAATTTCAGCACCACATTCGGCTATGAAGCTGCCTTCGCCTGTGTCCTCAAAGGGATTTAACTGCCTAAGGCCCCGTCACATCGGCTCCTCCCAAGCTCAAATACCGCCAGTGTTCACATGAAGATAAAAACGTCTGGGGACGGGTATCACAAGGCTTCTCCCATTTCAACTTATTCTCACTCAGACTTCCAGCCAGTTCCACCTTTTGTGTGACCAAGTTTAACATCTCTCCATCGTAGCACAGGATTCATTGTGCCTGACTCCCCGCTGCCCCAGGGAACCAGGCAGGAAGCCCAACAGCCAGCTCTACGCCCCGGTACACCACAACTCAAATAGCACTTCTCGTCAGTCATCAAGAAATTCAAAGCATTAGTACAAAAACTGAAAAGCCACAAAAAGACCAGCAGAGGCAGATGGAGGATATAACTAATATCCAAAGCTGCTGTAAGCAAGGGGATCTATTGTCTGAAACTGCCCAGACTGTGCAGTAAGTCAACCTCCAAGATGATGATCCTGTCACTACCTATGCCCAGGACTGTGCGCTTACGCCAACTGTTCCAAAAGGCTTGAGCTGGCTGCACCCACAGTGCTGTTAAAGGCAGTGTTAAAGGCTGGACTACCAGTTTTCCTCAACCACAACACCTGCATCCCTGCGTGTGGTGAGCCAGGTGGCTCACGCTCAAGCTGTGCAGCTATGGGGATAACTGGAGAATCTAAAGTGAGGTCAAAATAGCTAACATAGTATTGCAGGCTTACCTCAAGAGACCGACAAGTGATTAATCCATATAAAAGCATCCAAGATCATGCTCTTTCTGTCTGAAATAAAAGCATATCTGGCTGATATTTAACAGGACAAGACAAAAGAAACAATGAAACAAAATTAAAGTGGCTTTACCAGATATTGTAAAACAACAGGCTCAAACTTCTGGCTGAGACTTAAGAGCTTGTTGGGCTGACTCAGAAACAACAAAATCCCAAGTAGCTTGCTTGATCTGCTTTGTTAAAGGAAAAGGTCAGCGACCCAAACACCTCCCGCTCCGCTCCCTTGCTTTGCTCAACACGTCAGCACAGAGCAAACACGCTGAAGACAATGCAGGCTGTGTTACGTATCACACCCCTGTCCCTGTGCCGTGCTGTTCCTTTTCTGCAGAAGTTCCCTGTTATCTGATATGCACGAGGTAATCTTGCACCTTGGCTCTCTGCTGTTGTAAGCGTGGCAGGCAGCTGTGCCAGGCACTCTTGCCAAGAAAGTATTCTGAGTCACTGTGATAATAAAAATGCACCAAAGTAACAGGTTTTTTTCTTCTTTCATATCACTAAGCATGTTAAGTCCAGGCAGGGCTTTCCTGGCTCTACAAGCCTTAAATATATATACCCAGAGTCCACAGACTGAACGGGAGACTGGCAATTACGCACCCTGCAATCCTCTGAAAAGCCCCTCTAAGTGTGCCACTGTTTACCGCTAATGCCTACTTTGCCCCGATCTCATGTTCATCTGTTGAAAGATATCTGCATAGATTGCAATTTTCCTAACATAGTTCAGCAGCTGCCATTAAAATCGGTGAAAGACTGGGGTAGATGATATAAGAGGTCATTGACAGTCCCAGAAAGAAGTGCACACGGATATAAAGTCAAGTGGGAATTTTCTTTTTTTCTTTTTTTTTTTTTCATTACATGTTAAAAAAGAAACCCTAGTGATCTGAAATGTTTTGGGATGCAATTTTTAAGGGACGATAGTTTGGTTAAAAATAAAATTTAATCAACCTTAATGTTGATCAAAATATTTTTCCTCAGATTACCAAAAAGGTAGCTCTCTTTAATAAGACTGCTGTCAAATCTGACCCTTACTCCCACCAGTTTCACAAGATCCAGCTGTTTCAGCAGTAAAATAAAGATTTTGATTTAGGCCAGAACACCCTAAGAAATGGATGCCATGTAGGTGCTCGCCGAAGCCGTAACAGTGCATGCTCATAGAGAACATGAGCAATCCACTCCTAATTGCTTAATTGTGTCTGTTCAACTGCAGCTCCCAGCCTCACTCTTGAGATTTTAAACCCCATGACACGAAAAGCATTCCTGCTCGATACCCTCTGGACTGGGAAATCAGAGGCATCTTTCACAGTTAAGCTCAACGTGGGGGCAGGAAAGCAGAAATGAAGGGCCAGCAAGCTAATACCAGGCAGAGGCATCCCCCACTACCATGAAACGCCACCTGGGCACAGCAGATGTGCTAACAACCTGCAGATTTCAGAGCTCTCAAGTGGATCTCTTCAACTCTACCAGCTACATAGAAAGCTGTCAAAGCTACCAAGTAGTAATTTAATGCCCTTCACGCTCAGACCTGCCTGCCGGCCAAATTCACACGCGCCCACAGAGTACTCCGCCACATGCAGAAAGGCTTTTTTGGGTTCCCAAACTGGAAGATCAAGTGAACCGAGGACAGGGGCTACAAGGGTAAGAATGAGCAGGCAAGCTCGCAAGAGAGTAGGAATTGGCGGGGGGACACACAGAACAGGTCGTTCCAGCTGCCCACAACTTTATAACGTCCCTTCAGTGTGCCTGAGGGCGTCCCCATTGCTCCTTGCACTGAGCCAACTCTTCCCAGTGATGCTGGGCACTTGGAGGTGGTATGCGAGTCCATTCCTCCTACATCTGTTCCTAATTTGTCAAGACAGGTGAGCCAGCCTTCAAAAAACTTCAAAAGACTGCTGGTCAAGAAGACAAAGCCAGGGAAATGAAGTGTAAAGTTTTGGCCCAAATTGTGAATATGACAGAAAATCTGGAGCTAATTTAACACAGCAACAGAACTGAAAAAGAGGAAGAAAAGTAAAAACTATGGCCAAATGAACAGAAATGATGCAATTATGAAAAAAATATACACGGACAAAAGTAAAAACTATGGCCAAATGAACAGAAATGATGCAATTATGAAAAAAATATACACGGACAAAAGCAGGAGTATTTTTTTCTTTTAGTATCAATAATCATTTCACAGTTTTCCTAAAAAAAACTCCACAATTCTAACAGAAAAAACAAAAACCTTAGGCAGCAATAGAGAATTTCTTTAAATCACTTTTGCTTTGTTTTAAGGATTTATATGAAAACAGGGAAAGCAATAGTCTGGTCTTCCAAGTCCAGGAGGCCATCTGATAGAAAGGAAGTGACCAGGAGGACTGAGGAGCGTATGTGGGAAAAACCAAAGGAAGATGCCATGGGAGCACCCTTTTGAGTTGTTGGAAGAGGGCAGGTTACAAGGTTATTTTGAACTGTGCAGCAGGAGTCAGAGAAGGAATATGAAGAGGACAATCACGTTAAACTAAAGAGCATGATCTTTATGATCTTAATAGCTAAATATGTCCAGAAGATAATGTATCTGTGAGGCACTGGAGGCTAAAGTGAAGGTGAGCAAGGTGATAAATAATCAAAGCTTTGCCAGAGAAAGCTGTCCAAATTTGTAAAATGTAGCAGAGGAAGGCACTTGAGGGATCCTGTGAGAGAAGCATACATTCATGAGAGAGTACGGAGAGGTTAGTAATTTACCATGGGGGCTAGGAGCATGAGCAAATCAGAATTTAGTGAGAGTAGAGGGAACAGAAGGACCACTGAGGAAAGTGCTGGTGGGGTGGGGAGGGACGAGTAGCCCAGAAAGGCTGTGTCAGCACCGGACTGATGCAGGGGACTTGCTAGCAGGAGAACAGCCAGAGGCAGAAAGGCTGTTGTGGTAAAACAGCAAAAGACTACAGACAAATCCAGATTTACCATACCTAACTTTAGGCATTGGGGAGATGCTAGGTTAGGGGCTGAGCTGCTCCAGGCTTCCTGACACCCCCCCCCCCCCCAGTCAATGGAAAGACAAGCGCACCTCAGAAGGTGGAAGGAATTCCTTTCTGAATGTGCCCCCTTCTCTTCTTTCAGCCCACGTGAATTTTAGGGGAATTCCTCTTCTGACTTAGATGCTTAAAACTACCTGGGATGAATCTCAGCCTGCCTGCTGTACCATTCAGAAAAACAAGCAAAGTAAGAGGAATAGTCTTTTTCCTCGGTCCTACAAAGGAGAAAATCCCTTGATGCTTGAAGGTGGATAGTTGCACTACGGGGCAGCCAGGGGAAGCTTTGCATTTCAATTACTCCTGAGCAAGAAGCTACTGAAAAATGGCTTGGAAAAATCCTGCACAGGATCTTGGGCTGTTAAGGAAATCTCTGCTTACAAAAGGTTTCTGAGTCAACAGAAAGACAGCTGTGAAGCCAGACAGTAGATAATTTGACCCAAGGACAGAGTATAGCCCAAGAATGGGAGACAGCAACAGACAAATGGTCTAAGCAACCTGAAAGGAAAGAGGGGAGAAAAAAAAAGAAAAAGGAAACCTGAACAGCCACCTATAAATACAACCACTGGCTGTAGAAAAGAGGTGCCTTTGGCTTGGGAATACCTGCACAGGGAAGATTATAGAGAGGAAGAAAGAAAAAGAGAAGGGGGAGGAGAGGGACCAGCTAAACCACATGAACATGAAAATCGCAGTGCAGTAACAGCTGCTTTTTTGGAAGAATATGCAAGTTTAACAAGCTAAATATCAGCACACAGTCAGAGCCTGCCAGCAAGTGTGAAAACAGCACTCGGAGCCGCTGCTGGCTTACATGAAGGTCACATTGTACCTGCATCTGCACAGCTGAGACAGGCAGTGTCACAGGCAAACCAGCGAGCCTGCTGCCAGTCTGGAGGCTCCTTCTACTTCAATTCAGGAAGAAAAGGCTCCCATATTCCCAACCAATTCTACCATACATTATTAAAATTTATCTTGCCTCAGAAAAACTACAGCAACAATTTTAAGGGAGTGGAAAAAGTAATGTATGAATTATTGAAATAAACCGCAAAAGACAGTATGCCCTAGCAAATATCAGGCTGGCTTTCTTCTTAAGCATTCAGAAAACCAAAACAGGCAATGAAACAAATATCCAAACATTTAATAAAGACATGTTTTGAATATAGGAAGATAATCGGGGAAAAGTGTATAGGAAAAACAAAGAAGGAGAAAATAGTACATATGGTGAACTTTACTTGTAATTTAATGCTTGTTCTCTGTTAAGTCTTGCTTTTCCCCCCCAAAAAATCTTACTAAGAAGGTAAAATACCTACTTCCTCTACCCAGGAAAACTGATGCAGCTGATCTGTCCATTCCACATTTGTCATTTAATCTAGCTGTTCATTGGACTACAGCATCAGCCATCTTGCTAATTATCTCCTTTTAACACATGGAAGCTGAAAAAGCCACCCTTAGGAAACAGAGGACCAGGGAAATGAGAAGAAAAATTCCAAGTTTTGATACTGCAATTAATAATACCTTAAATATTTTCTGTGTCAGCAAACCACTGGTTTGCCTCAGCTGACAGGAAGATGCAAGACTTCTGACATCTGTCAACAGACTAAGAATAAAGGGCAAAAGAAACAGTTTCAAAGGATGCAAAAACCACATCTCTTCTCTTTCCAGGTAATTTTTTATTCTGAAATATGTTTACATGTCTGCATGAGCAATAGCCAGGAAAACATTCCTAGACCTAATCACAGATCACCTTATTGTACACTGCTGTTTACTTCTAGTTTTGAACACATAAGCATTGACATTTTCAAGAAAACAAGAAAGTCTCTCAGAAATCATAAGGATCTTTCTACAGTGCTAAACCCATTTTAGCAGATCTGCTGCAATTTTTAATCCATACAGATGTAAAACTACATTTACCACAATTAATGCATTCAACTCTTCATCTTCGTGAAAGTGCAATTTAGACCCACCCAAAACACTGGTCTGCAGCGCCTTACAGTTAGCTCAGCTTTTCACCGCTTCATATTAGACCCGTTCCGCTAGACAAGTCAGTAATTCCCCCCACTTCTTAGCTTCAGCTGAGTCAGAGAGAAAAAAGGAATCAAGACCCATTTAGAGTATTTGACTGGGCTAGCAGCTACCCAAAACTATTCAAGAGGACCTTCTAAAGCTTGCCTCATGAATACCTAAGCACTAAAAATGTTAATTAGTGTTAATATAAACAAAAGTTTAACCTAGTGACAAAAGCTCTTAACATTTTCTTTCCTATTAATGCGAACATGCATAAAGCAAGCCAGTCAGATTACCACGATTTTCTGTAAATCCTACAAAATCACTAACAGCATCCACACAACACATTATTTAAGACCAGCAGCTCCTCCTACCAGCGCACTGCGAAACCGCATTTAATCTTTGCATCAATTCTTCTAGGGCCATTTCTTCGATTTTCGGCCAGCATCTCATTCTCTGAGAAAACAAAAAGAATCCACAGCAAACATGCTCCCCCTGCTCCAAGAATGGAGGGAGGCGGAAACCCCAAAGCAGCCCACTACAGCAGTGCTTCGCAGCCCTGCATTTCAATTACTCCGCACGGATCCTCCTTGGCACAAAGGGAGGCAGGAGCCCACGTTCCCTCCTGGCAGTGCCTGGCTGAGGCGGGCGCTGCTTGAAGCCAGAGCGGTGAATGTTAATGACAGCAGGACGGCCTCAAACTTCTCTCCCCTCCTCTGCGTATGGGTTTGCCCGCAGTGGAGTCCTCAAGTGCCAGAATCAATGCGAAGCGTTGATGAGCCGACGTATCGCCAGTCTCTCCCAGCCTGCAGCGAGCGCTGGGAAGGGCTGCGCTCAATCGACAGCGCGGCGAGGGAACGGCGAGCAGTCGGAGGTTGCAGAAAGCCCCATCCTCATGCTTATGTGAATGTTAGGCTCCTTTCTACCTTCTTGCCAGTTTGCGGCAGGGTGAGCAGCTGCGGAGGAAAATGCCTTCCTGCTGACAACGCCAAGGCTGTTCCCACCGTCGCCAACCCGCACAATGCCTTCACGTTCGGTTTGAAACGGTCATTTTTGAAGGCTAAGGACTTCAGATTGCCTTTAAACACTGAAATAACCACAGCTATCTTCTGGACTATTTGGAGGAGCTTGACTGCTTAAATGTTGTGCCACAGCAGTCTCCATAACCCCGCAAAATGCGGATTTCCACAAAATCTGTTTTACCACCCTAGGCAAAGGGGTTTTAGAGTCAGGATCTGTGGACCCCACAAGACGTATGGAGTATACGCAAGAGAACTGCTGTAACTAGGTAACTAGGAAACGGGTAATGGGTAACTAGGAAAAGCAAGCCGAATAGCCAGTAAACTTCCATTTGTTAGAGGGTACACCACCACTGGAAAACTTTTACGGATATAGAAAATCCTACAAGACTGAAAGCCGTACAATGCCTCTCTATACAACTGCTCCTCCTAACTGATTTTCAGTGCTTTTATACGGATTGTTTTACAAGTTTCAAACTATGAGGCTTTTAACACTTTCCTTTTTCAAGATTATCTCGATGCCTACTAAATCTCATTATTGGCATTTTTTTTGCTGATGGTCAGCTGAATTCTCCCAGTCTTCTAATCATCCTGTTGGTTTTAGCTAAGCCCTCTTATATTTTAGCCATTAAAATAAATGAATGGCTATCTGTGGCTAAAAGAAAAAGGGATGTTTTCCTGTATGCTGAAAACCACTGTTATTTAGGATAAAGGTTTTTTACAGTATTTACAAAATACTTTACCAGAATGTGGGATGAGGATCCCTGCTGGTTTGAAACTGGATCATCCATGGTTTCATGAACTTGAGTCATGAGTAAAGAAACAGACCTTAAACTAATTCAAATCAACTCTTAACAAGAGAAGCCAACTAACCCTTCTTGCAACAAAAATCAAACCAGTATCTTACCATGAGCTACCTAGGGAATCAAAACAGCCCTGGAAACAACAGTGTCAGTATAGCTCTGGGATGAGTTACTGCAATTTTTCTCTCTTGAAGTTTGTACCCGACGCCCCATGCCTCTGCAGGTCATGACGATGATCATGTAAGAAAGTTAAATGTGCCATTTCAGCCCAACACATCTCATGCTAAGGTAAAATTTGAGAGTAAAAGGACTGATGTCCAGTTCTAGCACTGACAGTCTGTAAACACAATAGGACATGTTTTCACTTTTCAGGTAAAATATGATTATATTTGATATATATATTTTGAATTTACTGAAAAACTGAAGCTGCTTCGGGAATTCTGATTTTTAACTTCTGCTAATGTATCACCTCCAGCAAAAAATCTTCAGCAGTCCCAGGCAAGCCCCTGTTGCAACAGAGGAATTCATATTGAAGCATAGCACTGTGTAAAAATACTTTCACAAAGAAATTTGAGGAACACACAGCCTTTCAGTTCTTAGATGTTTAATGTGCAGTGAAAACATTTTTGTCAAATCGTCTGTACTCCTATTTCTTTCAGTGAAACTGCAAAGATAATAAGCAAGGAGCAAATGCATTGCAGAATTTAATCAATCAACTTCCAGGGCTACAAGAATGTAATATTTTACCTGATTTCTCCGTGTTCATATTGATTTTTTTTAAACTTCTACTAGGTTTGAAAGCCACAACATTATTTTTTTCCCTCAGTACTCTACTTTGCTCTGGCTTTGGCTGTGGTCTCCAGCAAAGCCTGTTCAAACACAGCAACATCACACCTCTCATTTTCAAACAGCCCCAGCCAAAAAGCATTACCTAGTTTTTCAGGAAATTGTAGCTATTTTGAAAACGTTCCAGAAGTAATACACAGCTATCCTCTCATGTGAGGAGCCACAGCAGTAACCGTAAGTTATTAACATATAATCATGTAATGAGTTTTGCCTGAGCAAAAGATACTTGCAACAATATACCTAAAGATTTCTCAGCTAACTTTACTTTGATATCCATAATATCAGTTGTCAATGAGTTCCAAAATTTAATGATGTGCTGTGTGAAAAAATGCTTTTGTTTAAACTACCTTCCTGAAATTTTTCTGGGTGCCCCAGTTTGCCTTTTGCGAAGCAGCGGAAAAAAAACAGGAAATAAACACTGTCTATTCACTTCCCCAAGCCATTCATGACTATACAGACCTCCACTGTAGGTGATATTATGTCCCCTCCAATTGCCTCTTTTCCAGACAGAATATTTCCTACTAATTAGTTCCTATCTGTACAAAAGCAACCCCATACCTCTGACCGCCTTCGCCATGCCTCCGCATACCCTAATTCTACTCTAACAAAGCGAACAAAACTGGACATGGTACTCAAGAAATAGGCACAGCAGAGATTACACAGTGACATAAGGATTATTTTGTCCTTGGGTTTCCCTCTCAGTGGTTTGTAATGCTCTGTTTACCTTTTGGACCAACACTGAGTGCCAACTGAGCTGCTGATGTTCTCAGGGAACTACCCACAGTCAGTCAAGGTCTCTTACTGAGGGTAACAGCTAGCTTAGGGAATAGTGTTGTCTTTTCACATATGTATCACTCTGTACAAACAATTAATTTCACCTTCTCTACCAATTACTTACTTAGCATCACCAATTTATACTCCAACTGTTTGCATTCAGCATTGACTTTGACTATTTTGAATAATTTCACATATTTGCAAATTTTGTCTTTCTGCGCTTCCTTTCCATTTCCAGCTCATTTAGGATTATGTTGAATAGCTGAAGCTCCTGCAGAAATCCCTGCTTTACTCCACCAGTAACTCCCCTCCACCCACAGAAAACTGACCACCTAAAGCAACTCTCCATTTCTTGTTTTTTAATCAATTATTAATCCCCAAGTGGGCTTCCATTTTAACCCACAGGAGCTTAATTTCTCTAAGAGCAGCTGCAGTGGAAGAAGTACTGTTTATAGAATATAAAGTAGGACTACAAGAAATTAAAGCACGTACAGGTTTCCCTGTTGCTTTGCACGGGCCCTACCGCATCGCTTGCTGTGAAGGGAACGGCCAGAACATACGGATGGTTATGATATGCAGCTGAATCCTCTGCCAAACATCCCATACTGCTTTCCAGCGATACCACGTGGTATCAGGCAGGCAAGTCAGATGCACTCTTTTCTGGATGGCCCCAACATCACATGCCACAAAACTCTATACACTGTGTAAGCAATGAAGCTACAGGCATCCACGTCACCACTGCTGTCCCAAGACACCGCAGACATAGCCAGAAAGACTTACCTAAGCTGGGCTCCTGCAGAGCGGGAAGAGACCCATTGAATGTGGTTTTCATAATCTAGGTCCCCACAGGTCCTACAAAAAGCTTCCACATATACCCGCTGCACAGGAGCAATACTGATCCCCAGCCTTAAATAAAAGGGGAAAGACAGGGGAGACAGGACAGTCGATATGAAAGATCCAAACAGAAAATGCATTTTTAACATTTCAACCTCCTCTTGGCACCAGTTCTTCCTTCATGAAGCAAAGGGATTTTTCCCTTTTATTTTTCTGAATGACTGAGTTCTCTTGGTAATCAGCCCAGTTAGGCTTTATTATGTAAAGCATCTGGGATTTGAAACTGGGATTCATAAGCAGAGATGGCAGTATTCTGTTTTTGGCAACACCTCACTCTTTCACAAGGAGAAAATTGTTCCTAGATTCAAAATCTCAAGGAATACAGAGAACTTCGCATT
This sequence comes from Sagittarius serpentarius, assembly GCA_034782735.1. Classification (NCBI taxonomy): domain Eukaryota; kingdom Metazoa; phylum Chordata; class Aves; order Accipitriformes; family Sagittariidae; genus Sagittarius; species Sagittarius serpentarius. The sequence continues at coordinate 2,406,148 of JAVKLA010000057.1, read as the reverse complement.
GTACAAGTCATTACCCTGCAAATACATGCAGGAAGGAAAAGAGAAAGCAGAAGTCTTTTCTCCTTAAAAACTTCACACTCAAACACTTGCACAAAGCCAGAGTATGGGCAAGGTTCATATAGGAACACAGGCTAAAGAAGCCTTCAGATGTGTGGGAGCATTTAACAGAGGTATTCAACTAAAATTATGCCTTGTTTTACTAATCTATTAGTTTACCAAACCTCTATCGAGTCTCCTCAGTGTCAGATCAACTTCAATAATATCTTCCTTTGAGAAAGTAAGTGCCATACAGAAAAAAAAGGCCTAGCAGCTGCTCTCCATGCTCCCTCATCTGGGCTGCGTGTTAGCCATGCGCAGGGAGCAGGCCGAGGCGGTAACCAGACCAAGGGTTCAGCAGCAGGGGAAAAGCTTCACCCTCACCCTCTTTCTACATAAGTGCTCCCCTTCCTTTCCATTACTGCTCATGCTCATGGCTTGGAAGCAGAAGATGGATGAAGTGCAACGTACTCATTTCTATTTGGTGGTTGCTTCCCCAATTCAGCCCAATCTTGCTACAGTCCAGCTCCCAGTACTTTCAGTCTTCTTCCCTAAAGATCTTTCTTTCCCCGTTATCAATTGCAATCTAGCCTCCTCTTAAAAAAAACAAACCAAAAACAAAAACAAAAAACAACACTATTAATTCTTGAAGCTTAGCTTAGCCGCTAACTCTTCCATAATTAATTCTTTTCGTATCCTGTATCTCAGTTTTACACTAGAGCAGCATTCTTCATACTTCTGTGAAGTTTTGTAGTTAGGCTCTTCAGCCTGAATGAACTCAAAATGATTGACCAGATCAAGGTTTTCAATATTTCCTAGCATAACAGGCAGGGCCTTCTTTTTCCCCAGCCTCCCCTGCTTGTACAAAGGCAATGAATGAAACGTCCTTTGAATCTCTTCCACTGATCTTCCGTGTTTCTAAAGAGCACCAAGTTTTCCCATAATTGCTTCATTCAGTTTTCTTCTTCATCCTCCTCTTTTGCCACATGGGATTCAGTAATGGCTGTGGAGCCAACAGCCTTGAAAGAGTGTATTTAGTGTAACACCTCCAACTGCCCCTGCTTGGCCGAGGGCTGCTCCAGCCCTTTACTCCTCTCCGGTCTGAGGAGCTAAACTACCCAGATGTGCCAGCAGCTGCACTCCTCTAAAAGCAGGCATGGCAATGAATGAATGCTGCCTTTTCACCAGTGCAGTGCCATGTAAGACCCTACCTTTCTAAGTTTACCAAGATATCTTTATAGATGAAGGAAGCACTTGCTGTAGGAAGGACGTTAGGAAGACCAAAGACAGGAAGCACAGAGGTCAGCAGGGAGACAACTTGCTGCAAACAGAGGTAGTATGGAAATAAATGAAGCACCACTTACTTTCTTCTTTGGGGCACTTCCACAGGTATGTATATGTATTAAAGGAAAGGCCACACAAGGGAAACTACTCCAACCCCTCAAAAAAATGAAACCACAGTACTTTAAACCTAGGAAAAAGCAGAAATTGGGGAGCTTTTGTTTTAGAAGATCACATACTGAAAGGTACTATGATAATTAAACAGGTGGTAGCATCTGGATGCAGAGATGTCATAGACATAGCCTCCCCCAGAGTTAGTATTCTGTATTTAAATGCAGAAATGAAACAGATCCAGAAAACACCTTTTGTCTTCTCTTGTCATGGTGGTTTTCTCTTCAAAGGACATGCAGGGTGAGGAGTTGTAAAATTAGTTTCTCCCCACAAAAAAAGTCTGTCCAACATTTTTTAAAGCTCAAACATTTGAGGTCCCCTAAAAGGTATTAGACTTTAAATCAATTCCTTTTTGTGTGTGTTCAGTTTTGGACTACTAAGAAAAGTCCAAATTTTACTACATGCCCCACTTCGTAAAAATCACTATTTCAAAAGAACTGGCTGTACACATAAAAGTTCAGCAGGTCTACCATTCAAGAGTCAGGGCTGATTTAAAACATTCTCAGGAAATTACTGTGTAACAAAATGTGATATTTAACTGTCACTTATAATTGTTAATTTTACATACAATCAGCCATCTAAAAAGTATTTAGAGTAAAAAAAAAGTAGGGTATTTCCAGGACCATTCAATTTGATTGCACAGAATAAAACTGAAGTGCTTACCCCTGAGGAACAGGCTGACAAGTTTTATCACAGATAAAGGACAGAGTAGAAGGATGTCAACTTTAATTCGTAACTTTTTCTTAATGGGCTGTATCTTAAAATTTGACTGCCCCTTTCCACTTGTACATCTTTTAAAATGTAGCATTCACTGGAGCTTTAGGGTAACAGGAAGTTTTTCCCTTTTCAGAAAAGGAAATAGCGCAATACTCAGTGAACGCACTGAGGACATGGGAAAATGCAGTTTGTGAGTGGTCTGGCTGAGCTGAATAGTTACTGCTTTTGAAAGAAAAATGTAAGCATGAATGTATATGTTTCCTTGTTATTTTGATTACGCACTGCTGTTGCTTTCTCTTATTTTCCCTCCTTCTCTCTTACAGCTCTTTCCAATCCGTAAAAAGGATTCTTTTGTCTGTGACAAGCTTAATGCAATGCTGTTTATTTTTACTTTCTTTGCCTTTAAAAATGCATTAAAAAAGTGATTTTTTTGACAAACCATCTATTACACATAAAAGGTTGCATGGCTTCAAATCATTTTTTAAGCTTTCTAACTTTAAAAAACATCTTTTGAGTTGAGTCAATCACAAGCGCAACCAAGAGCTGGCTCCATAAATCCACAAAGATTAACACAGAAGGACAGGCTTACAGAGATACTCATCCCCAGAGCACAGTACACCATTCCTTATTCCAACTCAAGAGACACGTTTGTTTCCAACCCTATCCAACGCTGTCAGGTCAGCTGCACAGTTATTGTTAACTAACAATCTCCAGGATGTACGAACTGGTGCACCAAAGTACCTTCAACACTAGTATTCTTAACAGTTGATTAGTAATCACACTGTTCTTGCACTGTGTTCTCTTGTCCATTGAGTTATGTCACGTCCTATGAAAGCTAAACAAAGTTTGAAGTGAGATTTGCACAAAATTTCAGGTTATGTTCTCTTGCCTTTTCTCAAGTTTCTGTCTGCAAAGTTTTGCTCTCAGCATTCTTCTCTTTATGAGACCAGTTTCAACAGGCTGAAAACAACTCGCTCCTTCAGCTGCCGGCTCCTCCGCAGAGACTCAGCAGAACGCCAGTGCCGTCCTGCCCCGCACTTCTGCCACTTACCCATCTGCATTTACTCATCAGATGTAACTACCACATCAAGACTGAACCGTAGCACCGAGATCCCTCAAAAGCTTAGTAGGTGAATGCCTACTGAAACACGGTTGTGCAATTTGGCTGTGCTGATTCAATGGGCATATCTACAACGCCGGTTTCGGTTCAGCTCCACTCAGATGTTATTTACGAGAACATTGAAAAAAATTATTACTTAATAAAAAAAGTACACAAACATTTCCAAGGAAGTAAAGGAAAAATACATGAATGTTTCAGACAGAAAGCACAGCATCTCACACTGTTTCGTCGTACATGTTCATATATTTGTCATAGCATACAATACTTCTGTGTGATTATTGTCAGGGTGTTAGGCCTGGAAAGGACTTTAAGGAAAGAAAGAATTATGGTACCATATGTCCCTTTCCAAGACAGCAGATGTGTAATGGACCTGTCTCCAATCATGTTCCTGTATACTTCATGGCAATGCCTAGATCTCCAAAGGAGAACATTTTGATTCTCTTCACCATTCCCGCCAGTGTACCCAATAGGAGGAACATTTTCAGGGATGAATACTGTCAATGCATCAGCAGAACACAGACAAGCAGGAGAGAGAACAGGGAGGCTAGAATTATGAAATATAATTTAAAAGCTGCGATTCCAAAGGGCAGCATATAGAGGAGGCTTGAGGATGCCAGATACACACGCTAGAAAGCCTGACTTGAAATTTTAGCTATACCACACCAACACACTCAAAAGGAAAACAGTCTCTGTGGTTCCTAGAGACTGAGCTGCATTAGCATCCCTCTAAGAGCCATTTACTTCCTTCAAGATCTTGACCAACCCTTTAGAGAAACAGAGTAAGGCATTAAGGAAATAGCCACCTTTGCATCTGTGGTTATTAGTACAGTTGGATCCGCCATTGCTAGGATCACCTGCTACAAAAGCAAAAATCACTAAGCAACTTTGGCTGGAAGGCTCTACTGGGTAAAACCAAAGAAATGCATAAAAATAAACAACTTAGCAAATAACATTCAAAATTATGTTATCAAATAGAGAATATCTGACTTCTGTAACTATCCAAAAGCTTTCCATAACACAATGTTACCTGTAAACACTCTTACCCTGCTTCATCTTTCTAAATATCAGAATTCTCTTCACTGTCACGTATATGTGCAAATGGGATGTCTTGTAGAGCAATTAGCAGTGGTGTGGTAATTGCTGCAGGCAAACAGCTCTCAAAAAGTAGAAGTAGTTATGTTATTAGATGGTTTAACTTTAATTTTATTGCTTTCATGGGGTTAGGCAGCACGTTGTTCAAGGAACTGCACTGTTTGCTTTACAATAGGATAAATATTTTTGTGTTCATTGTCTAGGTTTTTTAATGTGTAGAGGCAACGAGGAGGGGTAGGATAAGGTTCGGAAGACAGATCATGATTTAACAGCTGACATACAAATAAGTCTTTCACTCTACTTCTACCCCTTTCTGTCCTTTCCCCCTGACACTTGCAAAAGAGTATTTAAAACTGAAGGCTAGTTTCTCATGGAAAAGACAGTATCTGCCTGCTCTCCCCACCTCCTTGATCCCCAAATAGGCTCAGTTTGTACACAGAGAGCACATGGACGGTTCTAATGTAATATTAGTAACTTAGAGCACCTAAAGCAAACAGTAATAAAAGAAAGTCCATGAAAACTTCAATTCCTTTCTAAAGGGAGAACTCTTTGAAAAGATATACCTCAGCAAAGACAGGCAGTATTATCTGTGGGGGGAACACAGTAAGGTCTTAGATTCAAAAGTAGTTTAACACTCTTGAATAAAATCCCAAATGCAAAGGGCCTAGTGACTAAACTTTATATATAATTTAATGTGAACAGCTGTCTATTTTTAGAGAGGAAAAGGAGTTTATGAAACATTTTAAAGCCTATTTTAGCACGCAATCCCACCATGGAATCACTGCCAGATGTTTCTATAATATCTGACAAGCTACAGGCAATGTTTTGTCAACACGGGTTGTGTTTTTCTATACACCATAGTCTTCTTAGTACTATGTTATTTTTCCAATATATACGGGAAACTGTTTTACTAACAGAAAGACAGTCACAAATGTGACTTCTGCCTTGTATTCTTGTGACCCAGGTACACACATGAAGCTATGTTAAACACACCTGCTGAAAATCTAATTCTCACGCAATACTTGCTTAACAGAGCTTCTCTTTCTTAAAGTACAATAATGCAAGTCAGTTTTAAATTAATTCTTCCTGATATAACTACACAACCACACTGTTGCACAGATTTGGTTTTGGCTTGAACAGCTGAAGCTAATCATAAGCATCACTAAAAATGTTCTAACACAATATATGAATTCATACTCCTCTCACAGCCAGAACAAAAATAGAACACATACATGTATCCCATCTTGAATTACTTAAATAAATTACAAATAAAACCAATGTCCTGCCAAAATCCTATTATGAGGCAAATGTACCAGCAATTCCTTTCAGCAGCTCTCTGATTTCCAACTCCAAAAAACAGCTAAGACTGCAACAATATGCAAACAATAGCATTGAGCTTTAAAAGGCAAGACTTTAAAAATAAGTGTTCAGAAAACTAGATGCTGTAAGTAAATATATATATACACACACAGAGTCCACATTTAGGCTTGTAAATACCAACCTTTTTTGTCCTGTCCAAAATCCAAAGCACGTCACACATCTCCTTTGATCAGGTGTTTTATGCGAGAACAGCATCAATGACACAGCATTTGAGAAACAAAAGTAGTAAAAAGGTCCAAGTGTGCATGTTAAACTCTTCTCAAATGCAGTAAAATTGACAGGCTCAGGGCAGTGCATTTAGCTTTTGCAGTGAATTTGTTTCCAAGGAAACCAATAGCTGCAGATGTTTTCCCATATAACGGGAAAGAAAATTCAGCAGTGAGATTACTTGTTTACTCAGTATTTTATTCACACATTTTTTCTGATCAATAACAAACTATTCCTCAAACTCTGTTAGAAGATCAAACTGCATTAAAAAAAAAATAACTTAAAAAACCTTCCTCTGCACATAACCCTATGGAACAGGTGCTGCTAAAGGAAGCATGCCACCTTTAAATGTCTTCTTCTTTATCCTCTCCCAAATCGACCTGCCTCCCCTGCCTTGTCTCCTTCAATAAAAGCGCACAAAAGCCACCCTGTATCATGGGTTTTCATCCTAAAAGATGCTCCAACAACTTGGCAGGGCCCCAGCTTCCAAGGAACAATGCCGACTTGGAGAGGCTACAGGAATGCATATTCTTACCATATGGCATAGCTTTGCAAAATTCTATCGTGCCAGATATCACCATGACTGACAGGATTTATGCTTCTTAGGATGAGAGTACAAAATATAAATATTTAGTAAAACCATAATAGAGATGCAAGCTAGAAAATCCACTTTCCCTGCAGTTCTTCCACAGGACATTAAACCTGTAACTCAAAAGTTACACACACAATGCTTACTTTTCATTTATGCTGTAGATTCTCAAGCTGATATATATAAATGAAAACATCGTGGGCATTGCATTTTTTTTTTTCTTTTTTTTTTTTAAATTAGACCTCTTTTCTCTGGATAAGATACCGGAGTATTTACCACATCTTCTGAGCTCTGAAAGCTTTTTCCCCCTCGCCTTGTCCCCTTTTGGTGTTACTGATTCAACAGCAACATCTACTGGGCATGGAAGGGCAAGATTCAATTTCTTAAAAGAGATTAAAGGGCCGGGCACAGTAGCAGAAAATACGTACAGCATCTATCTCTGCATCCCAATCACTGCAAAACCAGAACTGAAAGGAAGAAAATTTTTAAATACGCATTTGCTCTCTACTCACCTCTCCAAAAGGAAAACAACAAAAAGATGGATAAAAGAACAGCAGTGACTTCTGGTTGTCATTTGGAGACAACATATTTATATTACATCTTCTAGGAATATTAGATACACTGGGCTAACAGAACCAGTTGACAGGAATTCTGCCAGTGAAAGTATTCAAACAGTCTTCAAGTTCATGCAATGAAGAGCTTTATTATACACCTTTTGCTCTTTAAATCTATTTTCCTTCTTTGTTAAACAATTAGAGTCTTAAAAAACCCAAAACAACCAACCAAACAGCAGTGACTAATAACCAGCCAGATTAGACCAAGCAGAAGTTCTCCAAAACTTCATGGAGATCAAGATGATCATATGTGGACCTATTAAATGCTAAGAACAAGGATCCCAAAGGACTTTGGCCTAATGATACCCAGCATTTGCCTTCCATACTAGAATCTACTGGGGTCTAAATTCCCTAAGTGGAGCACAAGAAGAATAGAGGCCTTGTGAGAGGGACACAGGACAATCCACATTTCTGGCACGCTCCATCTAAGCAAACCAAAGACAACAACAGAGGGGTAGCCCAGCTCCATCCCTCTTTCTGCAGAGACGGGTGTTTCATCTGCCTGCTGAAAGGCATATACCATGATCAGGGCTCACAATCACAGCCCTTGCCCGGCTTTCCACATCTATGCAATTCCTTCTTTTAAAATGCAATCAGATGAGAACGGGATCCCTGCTCCAAGCAGTGGTCATGCATCACATATCAAGTGATTATTTATTAGATGTATAAATCCTACTGGAAACAGAAAGCAAAACTCAAGACTCCCATTTTACAAGTTAGGGCCTGCCTCAGTCAGCAGGGAACAAAGTTCCCCCTTGCTGCCACCCGCTCTGGTCTCGTGAATCTTGACTCCTTCAAGACACTGCCTTCACCTAGGAAGAGCCCGGCAGCCGGTCAGCTGAGCATCCACCACCATTCTAGGCTGAGGAGGAAACTAAAGAGCGCTCTTTTTCTGGGCAAAAGCTCAAATCACTTCGCTACAATGCATGTCAGGAACCCCAATGCCTGTGTATCCAGCCTGCATGAAGCTGACCATCCCACATTTTTTGAGAAGCTCAGCAAGGTGTGCACTGGGCCCGTGTGGCAGCTCAAGAGCATGGCGCACACCAAACTGCAGACAGCCTTCTCAAGAAGGCAGCAGCTCTGGGCGAAGTCAAGGGGATGCATCAACCCCAGGTAGCTCAGTCCTCACCAGAAAAACTACTGAAGGAATTATGAAGAGAATGAGGGACACCCTCTGGGACTTAAAACACAAACTCTACAAAAGTCTCCCGAACACTGGCACTGTTCTCTGCCGCACACTGCTGGTAAGCCTCTTCCTTTGCAGTGCAGTGAAGAAAAGTGAGCCCAGCAGCCCTGCTGGAACCCCGCTAGCTGGTAAAATGGGAAAACAACCCAGCTGCTGCCTTTGGGAGAGGTCCTGTCTGCACATACATGTGCCATTCTGACACCTTCTAGAATCTCATTTATAGCCTTCCTATGTAAAGGTGTTTTGCAACAGCGAAAAGGGCAGGCACAGATGATTTCTGTGGAAACATGCCAGGGGTATGCGATACACCACATCGTACTATCGCTGAGAGCTGAAATTATACAAAAGCATACTACAGCACACAGATGGAACAGCAAATTTATATATATATAGTATAGTTCTAGAACATATACTGTATATTCTAAAATGAGGGGTGTTACTCAAAATAAGCAGTAATAGGGAAGGGAAAAAAAGTAAGCCAGCTTCCTTAACAAGTGTAATGGGGCATTTTTGCTGTAATTTTTCCCCCCACTCGTCTGACTGCAAACCGTGCCTACGGGGAAAAAGAAACTTCTAGGATTTCTCCTGGAAAAAACACTCTCCTCAGCACACAGAGTGCTAGTGAAGAGGACTTCAGCAGCATTAAGGGAGCTGACTCTGCTTCTAGGCCCACCAGCCTTGTTCCAACTGGATTTTTTGGCAAGTCCTGACAGCATTACAGAGGTCCCCCATACTTTCTTTACACATACACAACCTCATGCATGTATCCACACACCTTACTAGAAACAGAAGCAGCTGGCAAGACCACCTGGTTTTTCAAGGACCTGCTCCCCACCTCAGCAGAGCGACACTGATGTGGTTTCCCTCAAACCTTCACCTTTTGGACGGGTCTCCTTGGCAGCAGTTAATCCCAGGCAGCTCATTTTCCACTCAATCCACCATTTTCAGTGTAGCTGTTTTTCCACAAGATGATTCTTGGATGGAAATCACACGTGTCGCAGGGCTACCACAGAGCCTTCCCTCCCTCTCTCCACACACTTAGTAATTAGCAAAAGTACATTTCCCCAGGTAAGCCTTTGCGAAACACGTCACACAAATTTGACAGCAGAAGGCTTGAACTGACAGACTCCAAATGCAGTATCAAATTTATTTCCTTCCTCTCTATATAGAAAGTAATCGTCAATGCAAAAATATACTAATCTGTTCAATAATTAGTTTAGATGACATTTTAAGATTACAAGCAATAATCTAATTATCTGCAACAAATAATTTTAAAGAATCACTATTTTTCTAATTTACTTTATGATCAACAAATAGGCTTAAGCAGATCTGATAAGCTCAGCTGAGAAAATAAAACTGCTCACTAAACTTAAATCGCATGTCCAAATTAAATAAACTCTCTTTAGCTTCTAGCAATTAAAACAAACACAATATCTTTAGCTGGAGGAAAAGGTTTTCTTTTGACAGCTGGCCATTTAACCAATCCCAGTCAACTCTAAACCAGCACCATTTTCAACAGCAAAGAAAGCCAGCCATATCAGTATGCATCTAGTCGGAAGTTTGTACCCCTGAGTAATGAACAAAACGAGTTCCTAGACAGCCATCTATTTTCAGTGGTAGGAAGATTTCTATGCACCTTGCTTGTGGACATAAACACCTGCTGTAGCTATAGCAAAATACAAAAATAGACTTAAAAAAAACTTAAGTAATTTATTCCATTATTTTCCAATCTTTCTGTTATCAAAGCTCTCTCCTCCCATGTAGTGACTTTCTAAAACTCAGAGAGAGGGCATTGATTAACACCAGCAAATCTGTGCATTTGCATGAAAGAGCCTCCAGTAATTCCTGGGTGCCAGAGGCAACAACTAAACCCAACATCTAATCTGGGTATTGGCTAGAATTGAGGCAAAGCAATTCATTTCCATGACAAATGGTCCAGCTGGAAGCCAGTGAGTCAATCTAACCCACCACTTTTTACCTTACAGATGTGTAGGTGACACTGAAATGATATTAAGGCAGCATGTGAAACCTTGTAGCTCAGTTGGTTTTTATTGCACCTATGCAAGACCTAATGTTTACATTCACAACTTCATTGCGTTAGGAGCGGGTGCCAAATCCAGCAAGCAGTCTGCCGTTAACAGAAGCAGAGGAGGCAACAAACAAAGGACGGACTCTCAACTTGCCACGCGACTGCTCTTCATTACATGGGGGGCACATTAGAGGCATGAGATATCTAAGGTCATGCACTACCCTGTCAGAAGAATAAGCTAGTTTCTATAATAGAGTTTGGGTTTTCCTATTTAGATATTATAATCAAGCAGATTTACAAAGATATCCACTGCCTACAGATGCAGAAAAATGGGATTTACAGAATGCCTGAACAGGTTAGACATGTAACCCCTCCTGAATTTCAATTACACTGCTGCTTAGGCACTTTTCCAATTTCTTTGGAGCCACCTGAGGCACCAAAAACACAAAGGTACTCATGTCAGGGACTAAACAGAATTGACAAAGCTTTCCTACTTTAGTTTCAGCAAGTATTTAATGCTTCATCCTGCATGGAGAATATCTGAAAATTGAAGCATGATTTAAATCAAAAGAGAAAGCTTCATTACATTCAGAGGTATCACAAAAGCTATTAATTTTCATAATAAATTGTTACTGCTTTCTCTTCTGATTAAATGGCTATATATTTCAAGTAGATTATAAACAAAAGAACATCTATAACTACATAATATTAAAATATATAAACCCAAGAAAGTATTAACTTTTACTAGCTTAATGTTGCTAGAGAATAATTTCATACCTCCCTACGCAACATAAAAATGCCACTATTTGAGGAAACTCCAAATTCCAGTTTACACGCACCACATCTTACCATGAAAGTGTTCTAAACACCAGGCAGAACAGAGCAGGTATAGCTTCCCCCTAACTTAATGTTAAAAAAGCCCTTGCTTCTTTGTACAGACTATTGGTGTTTGCCTCTCCCTTGGCAAGGAGCTCTCCAAGCACAGAACCGACAGCGAAATGAAGGCAGACAGTCAGGCTGGCAGAGCTCCAGCTATACCTCCCAGGTTCATGTGATCTCACAGCTAACAAGGAACCCCAGCCAAACTCTTTCGGAGAAGCAAAAAACTCTCTAGGAAATGGGAGAATAGAAAGGGAAAAAATAACAAATGCTGTCGCTAGGCTACTTACTACAACAGAAAACAGGGAAAAAGTAGAAGGAGGTGCAACAATGCAGCAAAGGTATTTCCAGTACACATACACCATAGAAAGTTGCGATGGATCAGTATAAACCACTGCAGCACATGGTACTTGGAACATCTCCCTGAAGTCTTTCCCAATTGGGTTCAGAGAACTTCGAAGAAAAATTAAAAATGCTTTCATGCCTTCACTATAGCTGCAGATGCTACCATCAGCTCTTCAACTTTATCTTAGTGGCCAGGAAAAAAGATGACTAGCAATTAATAAAGGCTAAGAGTAATTTCAGGCAGCACCATTTCCTGAAAATGTGATTTTTTTTTTTTTTTTTAAAGCTGCATTCTTTCTCTTACTGTATGAAATACCCACACAGGCAGGAAAGCAAACAGCAGTTGAACTGAAAATTCATCAAGTGTGGCACCGAATTACAGACATATATACATGCACACATACATGCACACATACATACACACACTCTGAATTTTATTGCTGATGTTACTGAAATAATGCTCCATAGCTCATTTTTAGCTGGCAATGCCTTTTTACACTATTGGAGCTTTTCTGCTCTAAATTCCTGAACTGCATGCTACTAGCTGAACAAGAAGTTATTTTTATATATTCCATATTTGCTGTAATTCCCAGGAAAGGAGGAATTAGAGTAAGATGTTTAATATTAATTTCATTTAAGAGGCTGGTTAACCTGCACAGCTCAAAAGTCTTAAGACGAAAATCCTGACAAGACTCCTACTGATTTTAATCAGGCTGGGATTTCATTGCTCTGTTACTTGAAGCAGCAACACAATACAGATGAGGTTTACCATGCAAAGGTTCTCCTTTCCATGTTGTTAGATAGATTATTCCAATTAGCTTTAAACTTGTCTCATTTTGAGGAGTTAAACTCGTAAGAATTTGCCAAATTCCTTCCACAGAAATTTAGTTTTAATAAAAAGCGTATCTTTTAACTAACACATAAAAACATTAGTTCATAAACACGTGCTGAGACTGATACCAGTCCTACAGTGGCCAGTAAAGGAAAAAGTCTGTAAAGGCATTTATTTGTAAAATTGAGTTCCACTGTAAGCAAACAGCCTCGAACACTGAGAACTGCTAACCATGCACAAATAATATCTGCTATACCTTACTTGGACATGCACTTCACATCAAACAAACTACTAGTACCAAACAGAAAGCTCAGCATGGAGATACTTGAAAGCTCTCACAGTAAAAACCAGCCAGTCCTTTAGGAACAACCCACTGCCACCAAGCAGACAGATAAGTGTACAGCAAAACAAATACTTTTCTCTGCCAACAGTTATGGTGATCCCAGTTCTGTGTTCATAAAAAAGAAAATAAATGCCGAGTATTACAGCTTAGGGACTCCTGCCCTAGTTGGCTTGTTTTTAAAAGCAAAAAAGGTCATGGGCTATTTAGTATCTGCACGGACAGGCTGAGAAGTCTATAATGCCATCTTCACTCCACAGAAGACATAGCAATGTTAATCAGATGACAGCACACTGCTGTTACTCTCGTGAAAAAAGCAGTCTTGTTGCATATGGAATTCTAACACAGAAGAAATCTCTGACTACCTCGCAAATTTTGGTCTTGACATTTTAGTTTCAAATTTTTTTGAGTATGCAAACAACCTCATAAAAAATACTTGGTATGATATTCATAGCCTCATTGTCTACATATACCTGCTAGCTGTATTAATCTAGTTTATAAGTAATCCCTTGAAAAATGCTTTTCATCAAGTTGTTAATTGAGGTATGCTGTAATGTACACAGCTTTGCAAATTAAAATTCTAGTGAGATATTGAGTATGATAAAGCTTCTCAGAGAATATAAAACAGCTCCAAGAATTAAGGAACTTTCCAAATATATTGCACAAGTGGAGGACTTCTCCCCCGAAATGCACTGGCACTTTTTTAGCTACCAACAAAAGCAGCCTCTAAGAGATCATTTTAAGTTTCTTATTTTTTAGTTAAGATTCTTAAAAGGTTGTATTTGTAGACATCAAGGAATAGAATCAACTTGATCCAAACAGCATTAGCTATTGTTTTTCTGAAAAGTCACTTAATTTGAAACAGTATAATTACTGTAACAATGAACACCTACAATGTTTCCCTCATACATTACTACTGAATTCTTACATTTATACAGTTGTGACTAGTGGAAGCAAGGGGCTGATGAGTATAACTGAAGTTGTACTCTGGGTTCAGAATGTAACTACAGTTACCAGGATGTACAGGTGTTTAAGAGACAGCAGTTGCTGGTTTTATCCCTGGCTCTGATGCAGGTGACAAGTCATCAGTGGTCTTGATAATGTAACCTGACCACACTGTTCCAGAGAGTGATGCTGTAGCAGGTTTATAATTCAAAGCTGTCAGCTTCAATTATGCCGTTGAGCAGTGCCTAAAAGGTGTTTATGTATGGAAAACAATGCAATTTAACACTTTCAGATGATACCAAGCACGTTGCTTCCCAAGAGCGCATGAATGTAACAGATGAGCATTTCAAGTGCCTCCAAGTGCAACAGCTGATGCTGTGTTTTGCAGCACTGTTACACGCGTTAGAATTGGCATATCACAGTCACTCAGCTGTCTTCTCAGCTGCCTTGCAATTTCTCATGCAAAAATCCTAACAACCATATAAAATGGTAAAGAGACACTCATTTTATAATTTACAATGGTTAAAAATTTTTTTCTACTCATGAAGTATGTCTTCTCATGGAAGATTGGACCAGGGAGACTTCAGTCAGCAGTCACCTGTATCCTTGGATTCCTCAAAACTTGGACAGAGTCATGATAGTCCCCTTACTTACGTAAAAGCTTTGACTGTAGCACCCTCATGGTTGTTTGCTGCAACATCAGCAATTACAGTTCCCAAAATGTCACACTAGCAAATCTTGATACCACAAAAGGTTTCCTCTGCTTCCCTATTGCTTTAGCATCACGGCAGGAGGCTAAAAAAAACCCGTGTGAAAAGATTATATTCCAAACAGATCTGAACTGAACAAAGGAAAAAGCAAAGAAAGAAAGAAAAGGTGTCAACCGTTTGCAGGGGACCATCTCCAGAGCAGAAAAGCCACATTCAAAAAAACCCCAATTGTTCTTATGTAAACAGGCCTCCAAGCACAGTGCTCCTGAAGTCCAACCCCAAACAGGTAGAACAATATACCAGGCACTGAAAAAAACCACAGAAATACTGGAAATTTTTTTTTATTTATTTTTAAAGACTCATGACTGTCTTCCATGCCTTCATCCTTTCTCCACGATCTTTCCATTTTCCAGCCTCTTCTGAAGACAAGAGGAGGAAGTATGTATTATACACACAATTTGAAATGAGACAAGAGCACACACAAGTTGGTCAGACATTACCATGCTTCCACCTCGACTGTGCTCTTCCTAAAGCTGAATTTTGCATGCTGCTTCATCTATCGCTTTCAAGCTAGGCTTTTAAGCCTCCCAAGATGCAACACGTTCTCTCTGTGTGTAAACTCACAGATACAATGAAGACCTGATCTTAATTATAACTTCTAGGAAAACACTACAGTAAAAATATTGCTATTAATATAGTATCAATAGCACAGCAGATGAGTTCCTGGGAAGAGGGAGGGAACAGAGGCATTAAAACTTCAGCAACAGCAACATATGGTTTAACTAAGAAGAGCAACAAGATGCTCTCCATCCTACAGTACTACTAGTCTGCATGAGAGACTAAGACCCCTCACATTTGCTTACGGAAGCCAAGAATAGAGAAGGGAAAATATTCCAACAACATTGCTGGAGTTTATTTTCTGCAGCAGAATTTCTCTTTCTGCCTCTTCCCACCAGAAGACTGTAAGGTTTAGCTTCACAGAACACGGCACTATGGCTTTCTTTACCAACCACAGAAATACCTGCTTCTTTTCCTGAACTAAGTGTTTGAACAACTATTACAACTAGAGCAAAGTAACTGCCCATCCCACCACATACCCAACATACAAATTGCTCATTTTAAATATTCACCATGTGATGCCGCTGTAGTTTTCTTCAGAGCAGATTCTTTTTAGCAGCCCCTTGATAAAGTCAGAAAATATTAAACTTGCGGACTGCATCAATTAAGAGCAAAATCAAAACCCAATAAAATGGCCACAAACACAATGATTCATTCAATCCCCAACACTAGCAACAGTATTAGTTAAGACACATGTCCTGGTTTCGGCTGGGATAGAGTTAATTGTCTTCCTAGTAGCTGGTACAGCGCTTTGTTTTCAGTTCAGTATGAGAAGAATGTTGATAACACCCTGATGTTTTTGGCTATTGCTCAGTCGTGTTTAGACTCAGTCAAGGACTTTTCAGTTTCTCCTGCCCAGCCAGCAAGAAGGCTGGAGG